>PNEQ01135585.1:47932-60511 GCA_003012365.1 Medauroidea extradentata
TTTTTTTTTTTTTTTTTTTTTTTTTTTTTTTTTTTTTTTTTTTTTTTTTTTTTTTTTTTTTTTTTTTTTTTTTTTTTTTTTTTTTTTTTTTTTTTTTTTTTTTTTTTTTTTTTTTTTTTTTTTTTTGTGGTGAGTGATTTTGAATGTGTCTGAGCTGATGTGTCTGATGTGAAAATACGAAAGTTACTGATGATAAAATATTTTACTGATTGGTCACTGTACCTTTGTCAGTAGAATGTGTGGCAGGCAGAAAGAAAATGATTCAGACATTAAATATAATTTATCTTCTTCCTGCTTTTCTTCCCGTGGAATTTGGCTTTTAGCTTTAACTATTGTGATTGGTAGGGAAGTATGTTTTGAGTGAGTATAAGTCCCGCACGCAGTCATTATGACTCAAAGCCAGACAACCAACATCTACGTTGTTACCCGCTAGTGACGTTGATGTACTAACTCCGAACTGGCTGCGGATATGGGTAATCTGTGTAATGTACCAGAGGGAGGGTGGCAGTCAATACTCAGTCGTGTTGTTAGTCATTTGTGTTGTGTTGCAATTATTCGAGAGTTAGTCGGGTAAAAAATAACTCCTCTAACGGAAGCTATTAAAGGTAAGGTGAGAGGATTTTGCAGCCCTTTAACAACGAGGTCTTAAGAATTCCTGGTATTTAATTCAGCGCTAAAAGCATCAGTTTAGAATTGTAGGTTTCTTGCAGCCAGTTTGCAAAAATAAAAAAACAACAATCCCAGACAATAGTCTTTGCAATCTTTCTGAGCAAAAATTTTTCTCTAGCAACGTATTATATCTAAAGAACAATCTCTGACACCGAAATCTCGTATATTTAATTGCGGCGCAAGAGATCACGTTTAACAAAAGCATCACTCTGGGTAAATGTTTGCTAATAAAGTTTGCATATATAATTATGTACGATTGCTGTTTTTGTGGTTTTTCTATACTGACTTTCAAAAAGTGAAAATGTGTAGATCTCAGTTGTAGAACTCAGCGTTTATTTATCTATCACGCTCTCTTAAGAGCCGATGAGAGTCAAGTGAGGTGAAGAGACAACATAACATCCATGCCCAAGCCAGGATTCAAACCCAGGACCTCTCACACCGTAGACCGGCACTTAACTGACTACACTACGGAGGTTGTGGGAAGCTAATAAAAATTCCCCTGTATTTTTTTGCTGTCTGTTGTACAGTGACTTCAATTTTCAGTCTGGAACCTGTTTGTCTGAAAATCAAAACTGACTTACGAATTTTTGTTTTTCATCGATTTATTTAATTCGTGTACGTACAGTATTAGAAACATTTAAGTAGCCTCTCAGTAAAAAATTAAAAAGCTGTAAAATATGAAAGTAATTTTTCACGTGTTGCAACATTTCTTATTGTCTTAATGATGCATTGATTGGTGTTTGCATGTTTCGAATTGAAATAATTTGGCAGTAACGAAACCTGCAAGTTAACATGACTGCTGTGTTTTGTTGGCAGGCCTGTTCCAGTTTGTGCTGAGTCCAAGAGGCAATCAGCAGTTGATCTTTGGGGACTACCTCTTCAAAACAGAGTACACCAATGGCAAGCGTCAGTTCTGGCGCTGTATTTACTGTGACAAGACAAAATGCCGCGCCCGTGTCGTCACAGATGGGGAGCAGTTTGAAATACGTCAAGCAGAACACAATCACGAGCCACATACTCAAAAAATTCATGACAGGCTGATGTGGCAAAGTATAGTGTTACAACAGTCACGTTAAATGCTTTGGCTTTTTCATTACTTTTTTTTTTTTTTTCGGCTTTTGAAAGTTACCTACAGAAATATTCTCCACCGTATTTTATTCGCTGGGGTTATTTCACACTCTCAGATTTTAGCTTAAATGAACTTGAACTCCATGTCACTTGGTCATAATAGACTACAACCCTTTTGTCTGTCTGTGGTATTGTTATTTTTCTTTTTAATTTTCAAATCCATGGACATAAACATGTCTTTGCAGTATTCCTTCAGGCAGAAGGAATGTTTGTTTGTCTGAAGAAAGACGTATAATATTTACGCTGAAAGTGTAATACTTTGTTTGTTATCTTGCCTGAATGAAGTTATGTATTGGGTGTACAACTGTGGCTATACTGTAACTGTACATGATATTAAAAAAAGTCAAGCCTACATGTACTACGTAATTGAGAGAACACTGGGATATTTAAAATGGTAATGGCTTCTACTTCTTTTGAAATAAATAATGTTTTAATAAAACATTTAAATTTGAAATGTTTTACGTTTGATGTTGTTGCAGGTTATTTTTAACCCTAAATTATTTATTTATTGCTACAAAGTTAAATTAGGCATTTTATTGTGCTAGTAGTACAATCCAAGGTATTTGCCATCATCACGTATTTAGTAACAGTACCTACAGTATGTTTATACAATAATTTTCATCATAAGCAGAATGTATCTGACATAATGCAGTGTCATCAAAATATTAATGTGATGTTTTGTTATACTTTAACACTTGTAAATGCATAAATAGTTATTTTCAAAACAATTTAATTTAGAGAATGCAAACTACTTAGCATTTATGTACTGATATAATTAAATTTGTATAATTCATGGAAATGAATTTAAGTTTTTATTAATGAGTAAATACAATGGTAAACGTATGTTAAAATTTAAAAATACTTTGCTTTCATTTCCCATGTAACTGTATTGTATTGAAAGTAATTTTAATGGTTTTATTTTCATCTGATTGTATTGTAGATGCTCATATTTCTTGTGTGTAGTTATTGGCAGCTTTTTTTATGTTACAATTTTGTAAAAAAAAAAAATCAGTTGTACTTTGAAGGTTTTTCTGAATTTTTTGATGTAATTGGAGTTGAAATGATTTTTCAAGTAATTAAATTTTATTGAAATTCATATTTTAAGTAAGCTCATTTAAGCCTACCAGAAGAAAATTATTACAAATCACTTAAATTGTGCTTATAAAAATTAGAGTAAATGATTGTCCTGACACATTCTCTTTATCATATTTTGGTAGTTAACTTCTTCTGACATAGATATTTTACAGATAAGTTAAAATGGTGTGTAGGAATACAACAGGAAACCCATATGACAGTTATCTAATGTAAATAATTCGTTAGTGCAGTTCTTGTATTTTGATGCATTTACGTAACTATGACTGTATGGGAGCTGTCGCAAGGGCGGTCATATACGAACCAATAATTGTTGAAGCCCGATTAAACCCCAATATTGCCGGAATCGGACGAGTACAGCACACAGTCCAGTTTTATGATGGTAATTTGTGATAGTTTACATCAGATGGTACTGTCCTGTGCAGATACTGTTTTCATCAGAGCTGAACATTACTATGTTGCCATATTCGTATCTGCTGCTGTTGATCAACTCTCGCTGTTGTTATAAAAAAACAGTATGTGTCCAACATTCAACAAAAGACAGTTCATATTATGTATTGATATTATGCCTGCATCAGAAATATTGGCTAGAAACACAACAAATAAGGTACTGGGTCCACCCAGTGCTGCAAGAGTGCTTTGTGGGGGGAACATTTTATAGTCTCTTTGAAAGACATGTTTACTAGCCATTTTGTAACCTATAAGTCCTAGCAATTTTGGTTGCATTATTATGCATTAACATCATTGACAAACTGTAATATTTTGGACATACACCATTGCAATATTATGTTCCAAACAACGAAATACGAAAAAGGAGAAAACAAGCCGAGTTGGCTGTAGTCAACAGATCCATAAACAAAAACAACTGACCATAAAAGATCCCATAAGGAATTAGTCACAGTACACAGGCTAATTTAAAAATATATGATTATATTAAGATTTTTTTCTATTTTTCCATGGGAATTTATTTTCATCCCCAACATTTAAACCTACAAGAAGAGTGAATTTTAGGCATTTAATTGTAATTATAGGATAAATTGATATACGTATAATTTACAAAATAACTTCCATGCATTTAATCTTGTGGAACATTAATTGCATCGCTACCAACTGAGGTGGTTTATCTGGTGTAACATACCAAAGGTAAGCGGCATATATTATCACTTTTTTTATTTAACAGTTTAGGAGCACTGATCAAAGCTATTGTCATAGGTCTTGCAAAATTGTGTTTGTGTTGTGGATGTAAATTGTGGCTTGATTTCCCTCGTATGAAAATTGTTTATCATTCATAGTTTTTACACAGTGTCGCATTTAAGTCAAAATTTGCATTTCACTGATATATATATATATATATCACAAACGAACATACTCATTGAAATAATTATTGCTGAAGTTACATGTGGTAGAGTATTTAAAGAAATTTATCAATTAAAAACAGCTTGAAAAATTTGCCTTTGACTGTAGAAAGTATTTGAGTTAAAAAATTTTAATGTGTGAAAAATGTGTTCTTAAGTAATGTCTACAAAATTAAAGCACTTAACAGAAATTTCTTTGTGTTTGCCAGCAGGTGTGTTTAGGTACTTAATGAGTGTCAGAGGCAATCCTCAGCTGGAATACAATGGTTACCTCTTCAAGACGCAGTACAACCGCCTGGGACGAAGACACTACTGGCGGTGCATAAACTGCAATAGCACTAAATGCCATGCACGTGTCATCACAGAGGGGAATGATATAGAGGTCCGTTGTGCAGAACATAATCATGAACCACACGAAAAAATAATCAGTATGAGGAGTTTGTGGCACCATTAGTCATGGCAGCTCCTGTTGATTACTGTGGAAAAAGGAGGTCTCTGTCTAAATCAGGCACTTGTATGAGTTTTGTACAGGCTGTTTGTTACATTGGTTATGTTGCAACCAGTTGTATTCACCTGAATTACTGCTTCCATCTTGGGTCGTCTGTGCCATTGCTCATTGCTATGTATCTTTACTGATACAGGTGAGAAAAAGATTTCTGTCAAGGATTCTTTCCAGGCTATGTGGGTGAGTGGTTTAGTTAAACCTAGTACACACTGACATCTTTCTTGAATGTACATGAAAGTAAGCATCAAAGGTGTACAATGAAGGAAACACTAGCGTGCGTATTTAACTTATCACTATCAGTTTACACGGCCAACTTCCTCGAACAAGAGGTGTACATCATTAATATCTTGAGTACAGATTTTAAAGCTGCATTGGGGATAATTTACCCAATATTTATTGTGTCTTTGCCTAAAATAAAACATAAAATGTAAAAATGTAGATAGTGTCAGTAGTAGGTAATATCCTGGTTTAAGCAACATGATGCAGGGTCCAGCAATATTACTACGATAACTTCTGTCATCCAGCTAGGTATTCACTATTTATTTTATATTACTTTGTCTTTGTAAGCTAAGGCATTTAAAACATTTGTGCGTGCATAAAAGTTTTTTTTAAACACATTATTCTTATACAAGAAAGATAACAGAAAATAAAAACATCCCTAACTCGCTGTCCTGCTATCCATTAGTATACTCAGTAGCTGTTCGCACAAGACAAGTTCACTACAAGTTGAGGTGAACAATAAGGTGTTCATCTTCGTGTACAAAGAAGGTGTTCTTATGTCTGTGGTAAGGTGGTATGAAGCTGTTGACAGAATTTCCAGGTCCCGGGGCTGGTAAGTCTTTGGGGTGCCTGCTCTTACCATCCTGAATTCACTTTTTTTTCCCCTAAGTTAAAAATTATGTATTTACAAATCAACTGCCTGAATGCAAGATTAATAAAAAAAAACGTCATTAGGGGATATACTGTTTTTTTTCCTCTAATAATGTATCCAACCAGTGCCAGGCCTTTTATCGTCCCAGGTCTGTATGCATTTCCCCATCTCCTGCTCCCCTCCCCTCTCAACGGCCCTGTCAAAAGTGCTTACTTTATCTTGAATAGCATATATCAACACATTCATCTATCACTAAGCAAAATTTTAAGTTTTATTTTGTGTGAGGTTATGTTATTATGTGCACAAAACAAGAAGAAGGGAAGAGGAAGAGAAAAAGAAAGGGGAAGAGAGAGAAAAGGAGATTGTGAGTGAAGATTGAGTGAGAGAGAAGGAGAGGGTGTTAGTGAGGGGAGGGGGAAGAGCATGGGTGTTTCATTACAGATAATAGAAAGTGAAGTTAGTATTGTGCCAACATATATGGTGCTCCGTGATATACATGACTCTTCTTCAAATAAAGGCAAAACTGCTCCATCTACGTAGAGAAATGCAAAAAGCTCTATGTCAATACGTCACTGCTGGTAACATTGTTGCTTCCAGAAGCAATATTCTAAAGCATACACCGGGCAACCTGCTGTAAGTGAAGAAACAGTAGAGAAAATCCATGCAAGTTTCATGCTCAGTCTTGCACGAATCCACCGTCCGTCAGAAGCAGCAGGTAGGTGAGAAAGTTTCAGGAAACTTGGGGAAAACTTTCAGTAAATGGTTGTGATATTGTCCATGCTGATTTAATCTGTTGTTGGCTCTGAAACTGACAGAGTGCAATAACATTTGTCCTGCAAGAGGCGTGAAAACTGTGGTGGTGGGAGCTGATAGTGTTAAATATTAAGTATGTAGAGGTTAAACACTTTTCACCTTCTGCTTTATTGCTATGGCTGTATTATTTTATTTTATTTTTTTAATGGCTGGACAGTTTGTGCTTCTTAAGTTTATTGTTTTTTTTTTTTTCCTTTCTTTATTGTTTGGTATGCATATTCTGTTCTGTTTTTTTTTTTTTGCTCTGTTCTTTAGTATTGACTGTAAAGATTGTGCCATAATGTACTTTTATCTAAACGATCATTGCTTTTTCTGTGTCATGTCAGGTATTGTTATAACTTTTGTGGTGTATTTTCTATATTTATTGTCTTTAATAATTTTGACGTAGTGTATTTTCATCTAAATGGTAATTCCTTTTTCTGTGTCATGTTGGGTTTTGTCCACATTTTTGTCGTGCATTTCCTATATTTTTGATGACACCATATAGTGTGATTGTGTAGTAATTTTATTTTTGCATTTACATTATATTATTTTGGTTATTGATCATTTAGTCTGATATTCCAATGTTTTTTTTTTTTTTTTTTTTTTTTTTTTTTTTTTTTTTTTTTTTTTTTTTTTTTTTTTTTTTTTTTTTTTTTTTTTTTTTTTTTTTTTTTTTTTTTTGCATTTTCTGCATGATTTTTTTAATTTTCTTTATTAAAGCATTTTTCATATCCCCATTTTTATTCTTCTTTTTATTTAAGCAGACAAAAGAGAAAATTTATTTAAATGTATTGTACTTATTGCCGTATTGATTTTTGTATCTTTATTACAAGTATATTGAAAACTGTTTGTATTGCATTTTTCTGTGTACATAAGTGTAAAGAAAATAATATTTTTTAATATTTTAAGCATAATAAATTTTTATTGGTTATCATTCTTATAATTTTTAATATTCTACCTTTACGCAGACAAGAGCAGACAAATGTGACTGATTGTACTGAAAGCGAGAACAAAATGAAAATTTTGAGTTCAGGCGGTTCTACCCAATTTCTCGGTTCTGGACTGATACACGCACTGACACATACATTACATACTTACACAGACAAACAACATGAAAATTTTTATTACATCCCTGTGTACAATGAACAACGTTGTGTAGGAGGCTCAGTTGTCCTCGTGGTGATGAGGTGAAGTGAGGTGAGAGGGTTTTACGGCCATTTAACAGTGAGGCAGTAAAGAATCTATGAGGTTGAAATGAGGTGAAGTGACAACACAACATCCATGTCTGAGCCGGGATTTGAACCCGGACCTCTCGCACCGTAGACTGGTGCGTAACCGACTACGCTACGGAAGTCAGACTTTGTGTTGATGGTGTTACAAAAATTAAACTCATGGTGTATAGTGACATACTGAGTACCACCACACACACTGGAGAAACACTCTGGTTATGAAGGTTACTTGGGCTTGTTCCTTAGTTTTGCAGTGATTTCAAAAAATATTTATTTTATTGCTATCTAATACTCATATCAAAATTTTTCTCCACAGTTTTGACACTAATATGTCATAACTTGTAGCTGAATTTTTTTGTAGCAATGTACTGAACAGTTTTTAGATTTCGTCACCCAAAGTACTCTTTTTTTTTTTTCCGTGGAAATAAGTCAAATTGATGCAAAATATTTTCTTGTTGACAAATGGTACATTATTTTTAAAATCACATCCACAGTATTGTGCATTGTGTGACCGCACATTGTCTCAAATTTTTTTCAAAGATTTTGTTTAAAAAATATTTGAGTTATTGGCACCAGTCTGAAAAAAACTAAGGAACAAGCCCTTAATGATATCATATGGCAGTGATTGTAGCATCATTTATGTGCACTAATTCCATAAATTTTATAATAAAAAAATTGTAATTTAATGATTTTAAGATTTGGTAACTATAAAAACAGTCTTTAATAAAGTTATTTTTAACATTTTTGCTAAGTATTATACATTTTGCGAAAAAAGTAATGTATACAGTCACTTCAAGAAAGTATTGCAAATGTCATAAATTTGAATTTTGAACTATTACATTTGTGAGAACACAAATGTCTTCACAGTCTCCATTTCTAATGGTAAGTCATATTTTGCATTGTACTGTAGTACATTAATGTAGAACCATCAACTTTTAGTGCACTGCATACCTCAGAGGCATGACAAGAACAAGAATAGGTATTTGTGTATTAAAGTACTGTATGTTGCGTGTGGCTCAGTACTTGCATACGTATGTGCCATCACTGAATTATTATTATATATTTTTTTATCTTGGTACAGCACATGTTGATCTTTTTGACTGTTATTTGCGAACCATAAATCTAGAAACAAATATAGTAAGTATTTTCATAAATAAAACTCACTAACATGAACTCATTATTATTTTTTTGCCTAAAGTGATATTGTGAAAGGTGACAGAGCCCCACCAAATATAATTTAGCATTTAATTCCCTGTCCATGCTCTTGCCAGTTTCTCAGGTTGGCAGTGTCCTAAAGATGACATTACGTAAATGTAATGTTCAAATCTGGAGAATGGAAAAACTGCATGCCTACATGAATCACAAATTTGACTTCTGCAAGGTGGATTTGTTGTGTATCAATCATTATCCGTGGCCAAAGATGGTGATTTACTGTGGGAAGAGTTGACTTCTGTTGGGCTTCAATGTAATATATTAATTTCCGATACCTTTCTTTCGTTATTGGCAAGTCTTTATTTGACTGGGCCAACACTAATTTTGGTGCGTTACGACTGAATGTCTGTGTTGTGTCTGAGAACAGCTACATCTTATCATACCACCATCGATCAATCGTTCAAAGCGCAGGATGCTACGCTGAGTTTGGAGACTGGCAGCAAAGATTCTTGTGATTTTCCACCATTTATACCCATGGTTCATAAACATTACTTCTCTCACAGATGAGGTAGAATGTATGCATATTTTATGATCTAGCAGAGCAGGATACCCCAACTTTTTCACTGCTGTTTTCATAAGGAAGCTCAACTTGTGCCTTCCAAGCAGGTGGTGTATAGCTGCGCTGGTTGCCTATGTATTAGGTCTGAGGTAGTCTTTTTCTGTAGACCACAACCTCGACTGCTGCTGCCTCTTACATGCCACAAGATACAGCAGTGTGTGTAGCAGGAATATGACTACACACTTGAAGTGAGCTGAGCTTTCACGAGAATTTAACATTGAACACTGGTCGGGTGCTGAAGCAAATATTTGTTTCTTTCTCTTGTGTCGTAGATTTTATGTTTGAAGCCTTCAGTAAACGCGAGTTATTTGCATTTAATAAAAAAAAGTGTACATAATTTTTTCTAACTCTGTGTATATTCCTTCTACGTTATATTATATTAAAGTTCTTTTATTGCCATTGTACAGTGTAAAGATGTATTAATTTGCTTAAAAGTAATGTATAAACTTTTGTTTGGTAGGTATATTTCGTTTCGTGCATAGTAAGTGTGGACGCATGCTGCTGATCGTTGATGGATTCGTTTTCTACAGTGAAGAAAAGCATGATGTGCAGCAGACCTGGAAATGTATAGACTACAGGAAGAAGAAATGCTGTGCCAGAATGGTGACAAACGGGAAGGAACTCGAAATACAGCAATACTATCATACTCATAAACCACACACTAAAATGTTCAACAGTTAAGTAATTTGGCAATGGTAACTTTCAGGTCCTGTAAGCAGAAATAATACAGGGAATATTTTTGACTTTTCACTTCTTGAATGGTGAAATTACTTTTTCAACATGCAACAATTCCATATAATTTGTTTTACAACCAGAAGAATAGGTTTTCATTGTATTGAAACTGGGACTAGTGTTGTAATTGAAGTGGTTTGTTCTGATTCATGTTTGAACTTTCAGTCCATAACATCAAAAAAAGTTTTATTATTATTATTATTATTATTATGATTATGATAATGTTAATATAAGTGCATTCAGATAACAATTTCCAACATTATTTATCTGTACTTCTTTAACTGTATTTTGCTATGTTGAATGTATTTATTTATTACTTTGTCACATGTACAGGTACTCTGTTTATGCATGCCACGTCACTGGAAAATTTATTTACATGTATATGTGAACATCATGAAATGTTCAAATATGATGTGGAAATAAAGAGTTTTGTAAAAAGGATTTACTCTTTTATCCATTTTATTTTCTATTTTTCTAACTTTTGAAGGATTTTTTTATTCCCTCCTTATTAAAACCCTGAACAGTGTTACGTGCATTCAACAGAATCTGGCTAATCTCAGGTGATTGACAAAACCTGGTCATATGACTGAGAAAACTTGCTCTATTCCAATTGTATGTTTTTATAATCACCTGTTGTGGATGATAGCACTTCACAACGGTTCTCAGGTGACGAGACGTTTTAAAGAAACATCATCATCAACAGATTTACTGTTTAATTTGGCTTATGTGATATTTTGACATTTTTAGTTTGAACCATTTGAAATACTGTATATATGTATTTTAAAGAGTGGATATCGTCTTTACAAGTTACTGTACAACATTTTTAAAATTATGTTTTATGTCTTATTTTGCATAGGAAATAATGTGATAGTGTTACAGTCCCCACTTCCTTGTATAATTGTTAGCATACATTAATCCATCTTCATCTCTTTCTTATATGAAAATAAGAATAATTAATAAAATATTATACTAATTCAATGAGAATTATATCTGCTGAGAATATGTACAACATAACAATATAATAAGCACCACACATCCATATGGAGTCAGCTTAAAGTGTGTTATATTTCTGCAGAAGTGTTAAGGTTTTTGCTTGCTTCCACTTTTCTTTTCAATTTTTGCCAATAAACATAGGCATGTCATCATTAAGTTGAAGTGTGTAACAAAAAAAGAAAAAAATTGAAATGCTATAAAATTGTGAATAATCATCTTTAATACTTAATTAAGTCAGTTTCAAATGCATTCCAAACTCAAAATCTAAAACAAAAAAAATTCACATTTTTTGAAACTTCCTATCGCCCTCCCCCCCCCCCCCTCCCCAACCTAAAAGCAGAGGTGTTACAAGTTTGGTGGCTATGTCTGTGGCTTATAGCTTCCAAAGGGATAGACTGATTTAATTTTTTTTAGTTAAAAGTTAGTTTCTTTAGGATGGTCCTTGCCTGTATTTGATGAAGGTCTGTCCAGTTGTTTAAAAGTTATGGGTTTTTTTCCAAATTGGTGCGAGAATTCCCTATATATATTTTTGCCCATTAAATATTTTGAGGGACCGCTAAGTAAACAAAATTGGTAGTTAAAATCAGTGAAATTGAAACAGAATAGAGTGAAACAAGATTAAATCCATAAAATGACATCAATCTAAAAATTAAATTTAAATGTAGTCTAATTTTGTATTTGTGCTTATCTTTTGGAATTTTCATACAGTAAAACCCTGTTATAACGTACAGTTCCTTATAACATTTTTTCTGGTTACTAGGCTGCTTTAATTTGATTCCCAAAACTATTTTATAATAGAAAATTACCCTGTTATAAGGTTTTTCCATTTACAGCATAGAATGTCCCTTCAGAAGTGTTATAACTGAGTTCTACTGTAGCATACAGACACAAAATATACTTAAGTTTTGTTCCAGTAACTTTTTCTATTTCAAGTTTGCTACGCTAATCTAAACTGCATATTTCCTTTACTTTGCATTCCCTTGGTGCATGTAAAGGTCAACAGTAACTGAAACCATTTTTTTTTTTTACGTTTCTTTACTTTACTTTTTAAAAGATTGTTAATCAGATTTTTTTTTTTTTTTTAATTTTTAATTTAAGTGATCTTTGAAAGAACTGTGCAATGGGAGTGCATGACTGGATTTGTTTGTATGGACATACTCCATTGCAAAATAAATGACTGTCACAAGAAAACTAAAAGTAAAAATAAGACAAGAAAACATAAATAAGCAGAGTATGCTTAAGTCATCAGGATACATACACAACATGAAATTCCAAAGCTGGAATCTGGTCAGATAAAACAAGGAAACAAACAGAAAAAACCTAGGTTGAAATGTGACACAACGATGAGACGAAACAAAAACACAAACAGAATTACAGCAAACGACACAACGATGAGACTAAACAAAACACAAAGATGTCGGACACAAACAGAAAAAACG
>PNEQ01135586.1:0-31526 GCA_003012365.1 Medauroidea extradentata
ACTAAAAAGTCTTTGATATATTGTTACTGGATTCATAATAAAGTAATCCCGAATATGTTTAAATTTTATACACAAAATTGAAATTCACTCCTACACATAACTAGTTTGCAGCACATATTGATGGGCTAACATGCAAACACGAATGGATTATCGAGCGAATACACTTGGGTGTCACTAGGCGCGTGCCAGGAGGCTCTGCGTGGTTCTGCTCGTGCTACTGCAGGTAGTCCCGAGCTTGGGTGGGGGGTGTCTTGACGGGACGAGGAAGGGGGAAAAGAAGGCGAGAGCCATTAGGACGGGACAGTGGTACACTCACGCCTAAAACATTGTTGCTTAGCAATACGTAGACTTTCAAGCTGGTAATATCACCTTAAGGGGCCCGTCTCATTGCCATAAAATCACACTGCAGCGTGTTTGAAGAAAAAATTTTACACCGAAACTAATACACGTGTGTTCACGTCGTTTCTCTACGAAAAGAACAGACGACTGCCCTTAAGTACTTTCAAGACAACACACATATTAGAAATATTCTTTTCGGGCACGTCAAAATGGGTTAAAACGGGGGTTTCAGGCTGCTATAGCGGAAAATATACTAGCCGAATACATGTGAAACCACTTAAGGGTAGTGCATTGGCCTTTAGTAAAGTGATTTCGTAAATAAAACAATAGGGTCACCACTTAAAGTATCATAGGAATTTGTTTTTTCGCGAAGACTTCACGCCTTAAGCGTAGAGGCGACGCACCGTTGTATGGCCCATACGACGTCGCCCTTAGCACCATACCTCACTCACACAAGCACATGTGCCACGAGGCGGGCCCCTTAACATCTACGTCTTTAGCGGTGGTGTGTGGTGACATGTGAGTATGGAGCAGCGCCGGAATGAAGGGTCGGGGGAAACGGGAGATACCCAAGCAAACCCGCCGACCAGCGGCATCGTCCGGCACGATTCCCACATGCTGAAACTCGTCGTTCGGCGTGGGAATACTGCGAAATAGACCGGTGATTTTTGTTACAAGGCAGGCAGGCGGGCACCTTAAGGACTGAATACTAGGGCAGAAGACCCATCGTCATAATTTTTTTTTCGTGCCAGTAGGTGGATTTATACTACCAGTAGCGCTCCTGTCAGCAGACATTGGCACTGATGCTGCCAAACATTTGTGCCAGTTCAGTTCTTCAACGGTATATTGCTGTAACAGCGACACGCCTTTCTAAACAAAAATCACCAATAAAAATATGGGGTCACCACTGAAAGTATCAGTCAGGCGAGTATCCTACGATACCACTGCACGCCGTGTTCGTGTCTTACTGTAGAGGTGATACCGCGCCAGATAACCCGGACAAAATCGCCCTTAGCGCAGTGCTTCACTCACACAAATACACGGCCACCAGGCGGGCGCCTTAAGACAACCACATGTCGCACTTGCACTTGGCAGCGATGAAGCCTCAAAAGGGCTTAGGCACGCCAGTGCACCTTCTGGTCGGCTATAACTTTGACCAAGGCTCTTACCCTCGGTACTTTTGGCGCCAGAAAGTGCTATTAACATGATATTTTATTTTTAAAAACGACTACACCATAACTACAGCATTCAATTTTTGGTAAAAAGAATTCTGCAACAATTTGCTTCAATGCCTTACGTGCACATATGCAGCTCTGATTCGTGGTCAGTGATTGGCTGTTTGAAATTCTCAGCGTCTAGGGTTTTACCCGCAAATTACAGACGTGTGGTGTCGCAGTAACCTTGTTCCTGTTAGCACAGTCAAATGAGCCACGCCTGTGCAATTACACACTCTGCCAATAATCAAGAAGCAGACCTGCAGATGTGTATGTAAGGCACTGAAACAAACTGTTGCAGGATTCTTTTCACCAAAAATCGTAGGCACTAACCATAACATAACAGTGAAGTGCCTAGCACTCACAGCTATAGGGAAATCACGCACTGCGACTCAACGAGTTTAACTAGCTACTTGCCGACAACACTAACCTCAGTTAGACGGACAACACACTACATCACGCCAGTCCCAGTGTCTGGTGGGAGCTTCACTCCCCGTCGAAACAATAACACGTAATTTATTAATTACCGCAACAACTCCCTTCCAGCCTTAAATACGGGTCCGGAGCCCAGTTGAAACAGATACACGCGCCCCGCCGTCAGTTCAATGATTTGTAACTAGTCAGTCGGGGTGCACTTGTTTTTACGATACACCCAACGAGTTAGGGGCACTTCGGTTCCCGGTCTCGTGGTTGCACGGCCTCGGATGGCATGTGAGAATTCGGCGGCAGGATAACTGACAGCAGCAGAGGACGAGTTTGGGCGGGCCGGACTGTTTGACTTGTCCCCTTCTTAAACCCCACGGCTGGCATCCTCCTAGCATTTGCATGGGGTTATTTAGGTAAAACCTGCATATCCAGGGAGCAGTGTCCTTTGCTTAGCAAAAAAAAAAAAAAAAAAATCATGTCCATGCTCGAATTTGTTCCCTCTTTAAAACATCTTATACGTCTTCGAATATGAAATCAAGTAAAACACCTAAGTTACATTTCCTGACCACACTGCACAAACACAAGAAATTGCATAAGGAAAACTGAATTCCTTGATGCGAAAGAAACTCGCAGTTGTCTTTCCGAGAGACTAATCTATAGCATAAACGTTTTCCTCAATTATGACAAGAGCGTCAGAAACTACTGATATTACAGAAAAAAAAAGCGGCGCCACAATCACGGCTCCGCATCCAATGTATCGAAGTGATAAATATATTACGTAGCATGCATATACGCATAGAAATAACGGCGCAGTTAAATTTACATGCTTACGTGTTAAAGAATACATTCATATGTACTTAACCTTAACTGGCCGACTTGAACAACAACCATGATTGCGAAAACGGTGTAGTTAAATAGTCAGCAAGAATCTTGATTAATTGGAAATTAAGTAGGGCCTATATAGTGATAATTATTATACAAACAAATACTGTAGACTCTACCCTTCACAATTACACGAAGATGCTTACTTGTTGGGTGTGTCAGAAAGCTTCGGCAGCCATATTGGCCTGAGCTGATTTTGATGTTCGGTACTGTAGTACTACAGATAAAAATCAACACGTATTTTTACAAATATATTTCAGGTGTATGTAAATATATATACATATATACGCCATCAATTCCTGTTTGTGCCCTGTAAATATTTTACAACAAATAATAAAGCAATTAAATTAATACTTAAATTTATCAAGCTGATCATATTATTTTTCTTGTTTTAATTAGTTCAGCATTGGACAAAAATTAACTCTTTTAAAATTTATAACTAACATTTGTAAAACACAAATATGTACCAGGGGCTAGTAAGCTCATGTACGCACTCAGAGTGAAATTTTGGGTATAGACCAAGGTTGCCAGATCATAAACGAAGTAGTCTCATACAAGGAAGAAAAAATTCCATACAAGGCATCAAAATTCTCGTACCACACCTTTTGATGACCTTTTTTACTTTCGCACATCTGCGTGCCACGAACACCTTACAGGCCCGGCCATTAATAGTTCTCTGGTTTCAAAATTTCCGTATAAAATCAATTTTTATCGTACATCGAGTGAAAACACCATAAGTCATCGTACAAATACGAGAATTTTGGTATATATATATTGCAACACTGATACAGACCAAGGAACCATCCTAGCATTCGTCTGGTGCAATTTTAAGAAAACCCTGGGAAACCGAAGCTGGGGATCGAAACTGGATTCTCGAGAATGCGAGGCTAGTGTTTTGTTACTACTCCTCCTATTAAACATATTGCAGTGTAGTAACGTTTCATTTAAGGGGCCCGCTTCGTGGCACATGTGTTGTGTGAGTGAGGTATGGTACTAAGGGCGACGTCGTATGGGCCATACAACGGTGCGTCGCCTCTACGCTTAAGGCGTGCAGTCTTCGCGAAAAAACAAATTTCCTACGAGACTTTTAAGTGGTGACCCTATTGTTTTATTTACGAAATCACTTTACTAAGTCCAATGCACTACCCTTAAGTGGTTTCACATGTGTTCGGCTAGTATATTTTCCGCTATAGCAGCCTGAAAACCCCGTTTTAACCCATTTTGACGTGCCCTAAAAGGAGATTTCTAACACGTGTGTTGTCTTGAAAGTACTTAAGGGCAGTCGTCTGAAGTGTGTGTTCTTTTAGTAGACAAACGGCGTGAACACACGTGTATTAGTTTCGGTGTAAAACTGTTTCTTCAAACACGCTGCAGTGTGATTTTATGGCAACGAGGCGGGCCCCTTAATTCTACATCCAGAAAAAAAATACTGGTGCACGTCTAACATGCCTGGAAATAAAGAGTGCCGCTGTTTCTTTTCTTTCTATAATTAAGTTGGGAGTGGGCGATTAAATAGCAGGCAGTGCCTCTGCCGCATTCCTGGATATCACAGCCTACAAAAACTACCGCTCCTGATTCAATTTCTAATTACGCTGTGAACTTCGTGGCAAAATGTGTTATTTTTCTGGCAACTGCGGGCTGCTCACATGATAAAAAGTCCACTATTGAGGAATTTCCGCTCTGCATTCCGCCGTGCCCGCCGACTGAATACGAAGATACGCATCAGCGCCTTGCAACCCTGCAGCCGTTAGCGCAGCTGCTCTGACCTTGCCTCTGGAACTGTGGTGTCTTTGAAGAGGTCTCACAGGCCGTGGCTGTCGAGGAGTCTTTGCTTGCGTGGCGAGATTATCGAGCCATATTTGGTTCAAGACCAATCTGCGGTAGCGGCGAGGCTCGGAACTGAACTTCTGGCATTTACGTGACTGCTCTGCACACATTTACTTAACTCTGAGCAAATCATCCGAAAACATTCGCGTGTCTTATTTTCTCGGGAACTATGCACCGAAATTGAACAGAATATTCACAGGAAATGTGCGAAATGTATAACAGTTTTTATGTCCTGGGTTTATCAATTCTGGGCAAGTGAATACTTATAAAAATATGACGAATACGTATTAATTATGCGTACATATCCATTAAGGGGGCGGTTCACACAAAATTTTAATTACTTTAATTTTTTTATTTGTACGAGATATGGTGTTTTGTGGGCATATAATGTGACTACTTTTTTACTTTAACGATTTTTTTATCTTTCATAGTTTTTGTATAATACCATATTAAAGTCAAAATTTGCAAAAAAAAATGGCTTTGTGTATTAAAGGAAAACCAAGTTACATACCGATATGAAAAAATCCACACTGAGGAACAGTTCCATGGACTATGACATGTATAAAAACCACATTAATTACTTTTTTTTTGTATTTTTATAATATTTTTTAAAAAGTTAGGAATTTTTTATTTTAAATTCATTATTTTTCAAATAGAAAAAAAGTGCATGCGGTTTGTAAACACGTAGTGTCATAGTCCGCGGCATTGTTCTTTATCTTGAATTTTTTTTTTTTCATTTTGGTAAGTAAGATGGTTTTTCTTTAATGCATAAAACCTTTTTATGCTAATTTTGTCTTTAATATGGTATAATACAAAAACTATGAAAGCTAAAAAAAATTCGTTACAGTAAAATATTGTCACAATACAGTCCTACAAAACATATCATGTTATCTCGTACTAATACAAATATTTTTAAAGAATTAAACTTGGGCGTGAACCGCCCCCTTAAATATTAAGATGAAATGGCAGTCATTGATATATGTGTCTGCTATAATTCAATGGTTGGGGTCACAGCGGTGTACTAGTCATACCCAACCATCTCATCCCCCATCTCGGCGATCCCAGTTCGATTCCCGACAGGTTCGTTCTCGACTTCCACGTGTGAGAAACATTGCAGACGTTGCTGATTTCTCAGAGCACTCCTGTTTCCCCGCCCTTGCGTTCCGTCACTGCTCCGTACTCACCTCAGGTCATACCATCCCTCAAGACCTCTCTGGTAGCGTTGGCCATATAACGTTTAAAAATACATAATGTGTTGATCCATTAGAAACAACAAAGTCTAAACATAACATCGTATGCTGAATATTTTGAAATAGTCTTTCTTTACAATAATAATGTGTTGTCTTTACCCTATTATCTGGAGTCCTATGGTAGTTTGACACATATTTCGTAGCAGTGAAACCGGCCTCGGTAGCGTAGTCGTTTAGGCGCAGTTTGACGGCCTTAGGTGCGAATCATGGCTCGGGCATGGAGTCGTGTTGGTTGTCCCTTCATCTCATTTCACCCTCATCGGCTCTAAGACCTTGTTGTTAAAGTGCCTCAAAACCCTCTCACTTTACTTCACTTCGTACCAGTAAACTCTGAATGCTGTTAAAAACTGGCCTCTCGCAGCTCGCAAAGGATACGCAAACTCTAGATGCCAGTAAATTATACGGGCTGCAGTAAGCGAGAGTGCCAACTAATACATAGGTCCATCCATACAATTCAGATAGAGAAGTCCTGCCACCACAACTTAAGGTAAGAGGGCTTTACGTCTCGTCGACAGTGAGGTTATTAAATACGGTGAGACACAAGTTGACACAGGAACTAAGAGAGAAATCGGACATGGCTTTTGTTGAAGAACTATTCCAGTATTCGCCAGAAACAAAGTCAGGAATCCATGGAAAGCCAAAATCAGGATGGACGGCTGATCATCGGGACAGGATCGAGCACAATGGTAACACGCTGGACTCGCATTCGGGAGGCCCTGTGTTCGATTCCCCTCCAGCCATCCTTAATTTGGCTTTCCCTGGTTTCCTGACATGCTTATCTCAGTGATGAAGAAAAATTTGCATTCCTACACTCGTTAACAAAGTAACAAGAATTGATACATGTATTCTTAAAATGTATCTTAGCCGGCTAGTTACAGTGAGTCGTCGGATCAGCAAACTTCTACATCTATAACAAGAAATTAGGACTCTGTTTTGGAGATTTAAAACAGTCGAAAAAATGTTACGTTTGAACGGACTGTACAGACACTGAACGGGCTGCATGCTGTACAAGTCGGCAGTCCATCTGCGAAATGAGGGCGCACTATGTTGTATTCATGATCGCATTGCGCATTCAGTGCAGCCTTTCAAATCGCCGCCAAGCATTCATTCGCTTCCGTATACAAAACGCAGCGTCGCATCGCTTTAAGCTTCCCGCCTGTCTGGTGCGTGATGCGTGCCGCAAGTTTGAAGACGCTCTTCACAGAAGCAGAACATAATCGTATAACAGTAATTTAATTTAATCAAGCCATTTGTAAATACTTAAGAAAATATCAGTTAACAAATAAGCTAGAAAGTATTTTTCCGGCAGGTTAACTCAGGCGACACATTTATTCAATGTTTCAAGTTTGTGGAGTCAGTTTCAATAAGCTCTAGAATTAACAACGCTTACGTCAATTATTGCAAAGAAGATTGTGCCTAGGTTGGACAGATGATTTCTAGGAAACACGCAGGTTTCCTGGACATGCCTGAGGAACGCATCTGATGAATAACTGTGTAGGAAAGGCGACTGGGTAAAAACTTGATAGGAAAGTCGACAAGAAAAAAGCTTTATAGAAAAGACGACAATGGAAAAACTACAATAAGGTAACTCAAGGAAAGATGCAACACTTAAGGAACTTTAAAGCCAAAATGTTTGAATAAATGTGCAAAACATGTTACGATAGGATATCATTTTCGTTGTGTAAGTACGTAATGAGCTACAAATTTATTTAGGAAAAGTTTAAATAATAATTAACGAAATTGGCATTTTTCTTAAGCTGGCGTTTCCCTCGAGTTACCTTACTCCGAGGAACCCTTCACCACACTTCATTATCTGTTATTTTCCGTACGAGAATCCTTGTCTGGAAAATTCGTTCACATCTTTCCTAACACAAGAATTGGATTAGCGCCAGTTACCAAGAAAATGAGTCTAGCATCTTACTACTATGTTAAAACTCCTCTTCTCTCAGATTGTTTCAAGTTTTAACTTAGAACCTCCTCGACCTAGCTCAAGATAATAGTTTATGTCAACATTGTTTAAGGTCATGAGCTCTTGTTTCTACTTTTTTTTTTTAGATAAATTAGTTTTTTTGCGCCTAAATGAGAGTAGATATCAAAAATCTGTCTGACAGTTTTGTTCATAATCATCTTCTCTATGTTGGCTGATATTTTCAAGGCGGTAAATACTTTGGTTTTAGCTATGTAATTAATTAAATTCTGTTAGTTGACTTTTTAATAGAAACCATGTAATTTATTGTTTAAAAAAATAGGTATCACGGTGAAAACCATTTTAAACAAAACTGACACACAGATTTTTGATATCTGCTCTCGTTTATGATTTAAATAATAACTATCACAAAAACAGTACGACTAGAGAGCATGGCCTTAAAACATATAGCCGCTCAAGTCGCTTACTTATCGCACTAGCCAATCGTCAACAAAATAGTTGGGTCTGACTTAATTTTTTCGTGGTTCTCACATTATATAGTATCGCAAGCTAATATAACCACTCTCTACCGTGCATAGTGAGGTATTCGTGTGCGTGGACAGTCACTACGCTTTCAGAAGCATAAAACACAGGCTCACAAGAATTTAAACGTCATAGTGTTGAATAAAAATAAGATGAGGTCTCTGTGATTATAATATGCCCAATGTATTCCTTCCGTGCTAGTAAACAGACACTATTGTTCCATTTGGTTAATTAGTAATCAGTAACTTAGTAGTTATATCAAACGGAGCTCAATCGAGTAGATATATTTACCAAAGACGTTTTACATACTAAAACCTAAATACTAAACTATTAGGATTAACCAGCCCATTGCAACACGACCTGATTCATGGTGGAGGAAGTGAATTATTTTATACTCGGTTCATTCATAGCAGGTGTGTGTCGATTTTGAATCAGCATCCATAAATAATACTACTAGCAATTACGTGAGTCGATACGGCTTAATGTCTCGTCAGCAGAGAGGTCATTTAGATGGAACTAGCAGCATAAATCATAACAAGAGTAGAAGCGGCCATGACCTGTAAAAGGAATTAATCCAACATTCGTCTGCAGTGATTTGAAACCACCGTGCAATTATATGGGACGAACAACTGATGACACTGTGGGAATGGCGGGTTCGGGCACAGTTATTGTCAGAAGTATCTCGCAGAGTGATTTTTTTTTCTGCCAAACGAATTTTCGGGCAAACATCATGTCTTCCTTTCTCAACACGGCAATAAAACCCATTATGGGAATCAGAAAGTTTCCATTTTAATTCATATAATGTAGGTATATATCTAAAGTTTGGTTTTACACAGTTTTGAAAATCAAATCTGGTAGGTAACGCCCCCATTGCCAATTCGCTGAGTAAGACGATTTCTGGCGCTTCTCATGACACTTACCAGCAAAGCAGTGGGTAAGTTGGAAATGTCTGTCCGGATGTTGGCCTTCAGGACGCGTAGGATCTTTGGATGGTTGACATAAACGCGGGATACCAAATAAAAAAAATCATAAGGGGCCAAAACGGGGGAGCGGACTGGCCACTTCAAATCTCCTCTTATTGAGATGAGGCGCTCCGGGAAGTGTTCCCTCAAAACATCCATCGATGCCCCTGAAGTGTGGCACGTTGCTCCATCTTGTTGGAACCAAATGTTCCCCAAGTCCAATTCATCAAGCCGCGGGGAAAAAATTCCTCCAATATGTTCACATACGCTCCTCACTGTTCCAACGCATGATGGCGATTGACAGCGGTAGGGAACAAAACTTTACACGCGCTTCTCGAATGAGCCCATTCCCTCCCCGCTAAGTCATCTATAGCCTGAATGTCGCGCATTTCAAAACAGGGAGTCATGTTACTGCATCCTGTAGTTGTAACTAAAGGTATTACACATCATCAACGAAGCGTGAATATGTTCCAAGGAAGCTGTTCGTAGCGATGACTATACATTACACTTGAGTCGTCTGTGGAACCATTAGATGGTAGAGTCAGGTACAGACTAAAGCCAACGGTGTAAAAGAGGCGAGGAAATAATTTTCGAATCATACGGCCTTAGTAACAGGACAATTCTCTACTGGTTTATTACTGCAGGCATGTCACTACCATGTGTTCAGAGTGGTTGGAACTAATACGCCTACCGTTTTCCTTGAAACTCGACAACGCTTCGGCACTGTTATAAGAGTTGCCTATATTTAAAGCAGGTAACATCAAGTTTTCCCAATTTTGAATCCACCTCCACAGCTGTTCTCTCCGCAATAACAACAATAATAATAATAATATATTTAGTTCATGCACCACCGACATTTCTGAGTATTTATATGTTCACGACATAAGTGAAAAAAATGAAAAATGAAAATCTGAATGAGATGAGATGGAGGTGGAGCAACGATGGATTGCGAGATCGAGGGAAACGTGAGATCCAAGAGAAAAACTGCAGGTGAATGGCAATGTCATACACGTTCCTCAGTGCAAAAATCGGGAGCAACTCCACCGAGAATCGAACCCGGATTGCAATGGTAGGTGGCGAGTGGTCTGATCACTACACAACCACGGTAATAATCCAAGAAAACATTAACACACGCTGTCTGTAAAGAGTACCGCGCCTGAATGGACGAAACACTTAAAACAATACGGGGTAAACCTGTATCAACGTGCATCCAACTGACAGGTAGTACAAATATTTTAGAGGCGATTAGGTCACGTAACGTATTAAATTAAGTGCATGTTCTACAACAGTGTGTATATCTGTAGTACAATCTATATACAAGCACTAACAAAAAAAACTTAAATCACTATTGGGAGGAAAGTTGAAAATATATTAGAAAACAACCCGTGTCATGGTCAATCAGCAGGGTTCATCACTTGGACCTTATGGAATCAGAGTGAGTGACTCCGCATTCGTCATATCTCTGCTGCAATAACCAGATGACATGCAGGGTTGAAGGCCGTTGTTGGGCAAGTTATGATTTCAACTGTTCTCTTACACTTCTCGAATGTCCCATGGTGTTGCCGGTTGGGGCATATGGAAGCAGCGACCGGTGGTCAAGGCGGCTTAGTTTTTCCGTGAACTCAGCTCTAGCAGGAATATTATCACTGTTGACGTTAAACCAGATTTCATACAGTAAGAGGAATAGACATTACCAATGACCTGTCGGTTTTCTAGGCAACCCTTCTCCACAATGTTCACGCAGAATCTTCGGGCTTACAGCACAATATTCTGACCTATGCCTGAGTATTACGAGAAGGCTGTCTGGTTTCAGAACAGAGCGTTCGTGAGGAAATTGAGTACCTAGTATGAAGGAACGGCGAAATGCACGGCCGGGGAAAAGGTAGATCCCGAAAATGCCCGCGGACCAACGAAAACGTTTACTTTGTTCAGCAGAGCAAATATTGGGAATTACCCAAACGGTAATAGAACCTGGACCACAGTGGTGAGAGGTAGAATAATCTGACCACTATACTATCGTTACCTCTGTCTGATGTGGGTTTATTTTTATGTAAGTAAATCCATGTAATTTCAAAGTAGTAAAGAAGTTTTAATTTTAAATTTTATTTTATTTGGGGGTTCTGTTAAAGACTTATCTTCCACATGTACGAATTTCTGAAATAAAGTACGTTCCGCAATCACCATGCGTACCATAAGTCAATTACCGTGCTAGAATATGTGACGGGGCTATTGCTTCCTGCAAGTCGTTCAGATCATCCGTCCTCAACCTACTGATACTATATCTGCTTTAAGGTACGCGCGCACTACGGCGTCACGGCAAGGACGGACGGCCGTCACAGAAAAATATAAAAATGTTTAACGTGTAGAGTAATAGAAGTGCGCGCACCACGGCGGGACGGGCGGGAACGGACGATCGGCAGCTTCGGCAGTCCGACAGATGGTTCGAGCGAGGGAATTAAAAGACAGCGCGGTGCGTGCCGTGCCGCCCGCCCCATTGCAGTGGCTCACGAGACACTGTCCAAACATTCGTGCCGTCCGATACCGCCGGGTGGATCGGAATATTACCAGACTTCCCGTCCGTACCGTCCGTCCTTGCCGTGACGCCGTAGTGCGCGCGTACCTTTACTATGGTTGCATTTATTTCTGTGCGAAAGCAAGTTTTATGTCCCGATGTGTGACTCTCCCACTGTGTGTGGTGTTCTTTAGAGCGGCATGCTCATTCCGCCTGAGCACATAAATGGCCAAGCATAAATTGTCTCCACGTTTCAACAACTCTCCGATATCCTCAAATACTGCTCATAAAATTCGCGACTGGTGAATACGTTGCACCTCTCGACCGAACATATCATAACGTCATTTACTTACCATTTTCTGCGCATTCCCCAATGCGGAGAAGAAGACGAGAGAAGGAAGGGGTTGCCCAACAGTTATGACTTCCTTGGTGTTGCAGTTTCAATGGGCAGCGGTAGAGCGAATTATTTTTCTGTAATAACATCTCTGTGCGTCGTACAAACTATTACCGTTGCTGCCTCAGTCACTCCACGCTCGAAAAGGCGTAAAATAAATCCTTTCTCTTTGCGACTGGTATACCTACACTAAGTACGCAAGAGTTCGTGGGAAGTGCAAATATGGCGATGTCTTATCTGAAACACAGTATCATTAGTACTTTTCTGAGCACTGGAGGAAGGCGTTGGCAAAGACATACAATTTTTTTCTAACAACCCGAACTACTAACCCCACTGTACATCAACACGTGATCACTTTATTTTCATCCCCCCAAACCCTAATCTTTTCACAGTTGCTCACAACGCCTACTTGTTTCTGGCCTCTGTGTTGTCCAAAAATACACACTGGGGATATCGATTCTGTTTAGTATTTTGACTTAGCGTGTGTCACATATAGCTCAAGAACTATCATGTCGGCAGTCGAGCAGCTGCATTTCAAGAAGTGAAGAGATGGGTGATATGACGTATGGAGCGACGCCGGAATGAAAGGGTGGGTGAAAAGTGAGATCCCGAGAAAACCCGCCGACCAGCTGCATCGTCCGGCACAATTCCCACATGCGAAAATCCGGGGACCGCTCCTGGCAGGAGTGATCTTATCACTCGGCTACCGCGCCCCACCTGCATTTCAAGAATACCACAAAATAGAAAACATATAATGCTGACTTTAGGCAGTTACGGTTATAGTTTTCGTAAAATTTACTATCCAGCCGTTTATTTCTTCATTATTAATGATGTGGGATATTAATACATTTAAGTAATATATTATTCAGAAATCTGCTTTAAAGTAAAAAAAATGCTTTACAGTCATATTGGAAATACTGTACTTAAGTATGATTTGCACTGTCTTAGTTAAAGGTTGCTAAGATAAACAATAATTTATTATAATTTTTAAAACCGTTTCCAGATATGTAAAGGTAATTATAATTTCTTGTTAGTTTTTCCGGTTCCCACGCTGTTTTCTAGTTTATAATCCACTGTATAGTTTTTGTATAGGTAACAACATGTAGTCCACAGTTAACTGAACAACACACACAATTTATTTAAAAAAAATATGAATCAACGAAAATAAAAAATATATTTTACATTCAAATGAGTTGAACGGCTTCGTGAGATGTATTAGTCCAACACAATAACTTGGAGCTGTGCGTATGCGGCCGGACATGTCGCGTGTATAACTAGGGTTATGAAAAGAAATAAACACATGATTAATTTTTCGAAATTCTGTAAAATACACTTCCAAGATGAAAAGATAGTAGTCTACAGTATCGTACCGGTAATAGAATGAGCTAAAACAAATATTAATAAACAAAACGTCAAAAATACAACAAAGCAATTTTCTAACTTGTATGGCTGTTTAAATGTTACGCCGCACGAGTTAAGTCACAAACAATACAAAAAATTCCAAAATTTAACAAAGTTAAAACACAGAATTAAACACAAAAAGAGACATCTAGCGCAGAACACTAACGCACGATGGTACATATTTTTATTTAACATAAACTTATTGTAAAAAAAATTAAAAAACAAGCTTTTGTTTAAATAATCTAAAATTAATATTGAATTCTTGTTTATCTACGCAGCTGAGCTGAACGCGGACGTCATTTTATTCGTGTTCTACTCAGCAACCCCTTTCATTTGATACTCAATAATGAGAGTGCATAAAAAATAGCTAGTCCGCCATATTGGCTTTAGAATGACATCACTTGTCTAACAATGCATTGTCATTCGAACTAAACGTGTATGCAAAATTTCAGCTCAATCGGTTGAGGATAACAACTTTAAAATTCAGTTGCAATATTTAACCCGAACATACCTAGGCCTACAAACATTGCCATAAATGCTAGTAAAAAATGTCTTTTTCCCGGTTTTGAGTAATATCATAGGCAACGTTATTTGCAGGTGGTTTCTTTCACTGTGTGGTGAAAATGTTGTGACATTCTCATGATTATCAGTAATCATACGAGTTTGGCTACCACCGGTAAACAGCGTACAAGTTATTTAGCCAAATGGGTCTCAGGCTAATACTAAAACGCGTAAATAATATCAAGCTCCTGACTAAGCTTACCTTGAGACGATACATTCAGGCAGAACTTTTAGAGAAGGTTTAGAGAACCTCGTAGAAAACGCCACCGACATGCACATAAATTGGACTGCACGAGTTTATTTTATCTGGTATTTTTTTTGTGGCCTGAACAGTATCAAGGCTTTGGCAGGGGAACACTAGGAAAGTGAAGGGAATCGGCCAGGGTCTGTACTAAGACTGCCGCCTGGTGAAGGGTGTGTGAGGAGAAAATTGATAAGGCGTTACGAGCGACGTTGGCCGGCACAAGTGTTGTGATTGTTTCCTCTGAGCCCCTAGTCGTAAAGGTGCGCGCTGAGGGCGTGGTACATAATTCAACGTTAAAAGCATTTATCTATAACTGTAGGTTTCTTGAAGCCAATTTGCGAACATTAGACAATAGCAATCCTAGACAATAGTTTTAGCCAACGTTTTAAAGAAAATTGTTTCCAGTGTTACGAACTTCTCTGAGGCACAATCTCTGACGCCGGAACCTCGTGCATTTAACTGCGGCGCAAGAGATCACGCGTAACGAATTGGTAAGTCTGGATAAATATTTACTCATAAAGTTGGCAAGTACCATTACCTAGTATTATCATTGAGTATTTTGTCCATATTGGCTTCCAAAAAAGCGTAGAAATAAATTGATGTTTTCAGCGTTTATTTATCTACGACGCACTCTTAACAACGGCTACACCAGTTTTCAACGTCATAGTTGTTTTTATATTTGTACCAGATATTTTCTTTGTTATTTTAGACCTAAATTGCGACAAAATTTTGCTCTTAATAATATTATTTTTACGTGTCATAGTTTTTGCGTAATGGCTCGTTAAATACAAAATTTGCATGTTACCGTTTTAAGGACGACACGAAAACCAACTGACATACCAAACTGAAAAAAAAAAAAAAATAAATAAATAAAATAAAATAAAAAAAAATCACAGCTAAATATGTCACAGGCTACAATTTCTCGCACATAAGAACATTTTTTTGTATTTAAATAAAATTGCTGGAATTAAAAAAAAAATTACGAATTCAATTATTAAAAAAAATACAAGAATATTTTATTCTGTGGTTTAATATAGGTGAACTTGTAGCATACTACAGCATCGTTATTTACTGTGATTTTTTTTTCAGTTACGTATGTCAGTTGGTTTTAGTGTCGCCCCTCAAAACCGTAACATTCAAATTTTGACTAACGAGCCATTACGAGAAAACTATGAGAGAAAAAAAAATTAATAAGAGCAAAATGCAGTCACATTTTGTGTATAAAATAAAAAAAAACACTTCTGGCACAAATATAAAAATAAAAACACAATGATAAAAATTACTACAGACCGTGTCCTTAACGTTTTTTTTCCTGTGGGTCTTAAAGCGGCGACCCAAACATTTTATTAAACCCATCACTGTAGCAAATTCCATGTAGTTGTAGACCTCAACTTCAGGTGGATCCGGTACACATATGTATATGTGTATATGTATATATGTATATATATATATATATATATATATATATATATATATATATATATATATTGAAAAACAACAAACTTCTGTAAAAGTATATTTTGAGTTTGAGGGCTTTAAAATAATGCTTCCAATGCAGGTCCTACGATGCGTCTCACAAATTCATTTTAACAAGAAGTCAATTTTTTTTTTCATTTCGTACATAAGCACGGTGGACGCAAGTTTACTGGTGTTTGAGATAAAACGTAACTCCGAAAACGCTGCACGCTGTTCGAACGTCAGTCAGGCGGCCGCCTTAAGATGCGGCATCAGTCGCCATGTTTGATAAGGCTATTTAATTATTAGCTTTTTTTAAATTGTGAGAAGTAAATAAATGTGTAATCTACTACTATAGCGTGAATTCTATTTATCTCGCACTTCAGTACAAGCATAGCATTTTAACTTTTTTAAAACGTATATTTAGACTGCACAACAATTTATTTTATATTCTTAATTTGCTGGACCGACTGCGGTCTAAATGCACTTTAAAAGTTAAACTACGATGCTTGTACTGTATCGCAAGGTAAACAGAATACATACACGCTGTAATATCAAATGTTACGCTTTTCATCTCGGAATAAAACAATAAAACAAAATAATTAATTATGGTGACTAATGCTTCACCTTAAGGGTGTTCAATCATAATTTTATATTTTTATAAAATAGTGTTAGTTTTACATTTGGTACTTGTGAGTACAGTTTCCTCTTACAAAATAATTTTAGCTCAACAGTCTTCACATAATAGTTCTTCAAAGTTAAAATTTACCTATTACGCTGCCATGCAGTTAGTGAAAACAAATTCACTTACTCAAATAAAGTAATTAACAGGGAAATAACACGCCATGGACTATGTAACCTAACATTTATTAAACTTAAACATAACATTGTGACCCTTTAATAAAATTGCAAAAGTACAAGGGAAAAGTTGCAAATACAGCAATCTTTTAAAATACAACATTTGTACGCTATGAGTTTTTCTAATATTAGATTACGTAGCCCACGGCATGTTATTTAGCTGTGACTTATTTCGTTTAAGTTAGTTAACTAGTTTTGACAGTTTGAATGTCAGTGTAACATGCAAACATTGAATTCGATGCCCGTTGTGAGAAAACTATATACAAGCTAAAATTGTTTCGTAAAAGAAAACTGAACTCATAAATACTGTCTACAAAACTAATACTATTTCGTAAAAAAATATATTAAACATACTTGAACTCCTTTAAGACACCACCGCAGCATTTGCATGAAGTGATTTCGGGAAACCTTGGGAAATACAAAATAAATGTTGCCGGACCGATACTAGAGCTGGAGTCCTCCTGAATGCAAGGCCAGTGATTTACCATAGCAACAAAAAGCAATCTTACATAAAACCAGTCCGGTACGAAAAAAATTATGTACGATAAATTTAATGCTTAAAGGACACATCCTGACTTCTCAATAAATAACCTCTCAATTAAAAAGTACAGTTTAAAATGAGACACCGTAAAATAAAAATCTTAGGTAAATTCTGCATTGTGAATCGTTAATGCGAAGAAATTAATTGTATAAATGGTTAAAAATAATTACGTTCCGTGGCACGAGAATCGTTTATAATAGTTTAGTGTATAGTACTACCGAAGGATTTTTTTTTGGGGGTCACTGATAAAATACAGCCATTACATTAATGTCGGCAAACCAGAGCGTGGAGTACGGTGCCAGCTTTTTGAAAGCATGGAGGAGTGTGGTAGCCAAGGACAACAGAAGGGGTGAGGAGTGGGGTGGTGAGGTTGCCGGCATTGGAGGAAGGAGGATGAGGGTTTCAACTACGAACAGATACGAACTAGGGCTGGATACTGGCTTGGCTAGTAGTTCGGTTCTGACTCAAGGCCGGAGATCGATTCTGCTGAGCGTATCTCGACGAAGTTACGGCGGTGAATCGTTTGACGTCATGGGTTACTCACACTTGGATATACACATTACTGGGACCCAGAGCACACGTTCGACTTGAAGTGACTCAGCATCCTCTGAGAAGTCCCAGTGACTACCTGCCATTTCACTCTCGTACGGGGTTGGATATAACTTTCTACGAAAGGAACTTGACTCGTTCCGTAGTTTACATGAGTCCCATAGAGGTAAAAATTAACTGAAGAAAAATTATTTCTGCTCACTACGTCTATAATTTCACGCATGGAAATCCTCTTCTATCACACACATACAGGTTGGATGTGAACTATAACGACAAACTTCGTGAGGTGATTTCCTGTACAAAATTATGTAGTAAATGAAGTGAACAGTTTCAATGTAAACAGAATAATAAGGGAGATGTGTGTCATAACCGAGATTTTGGTCTGTCAAATATCTGAAACGAAGTGAAGTTCAGTTTAAGAGTCTCCGAACATTGTTTTATGGAAGGGGCCGCGATGACAGATCATACCACCCCCCTTCCATGAAGGCGATCATGTTCGATCCCCGGCGGGCCCGGTTCCAGATGTTTCGCACGTGGTATAAACGTGGAGATCTTTGCCGTTGGCCTGCGGGTTTCCTCGAGGATCTCCCGTTTAGGTATCGTACGTCTTCATTTAATGTCACGCTTCAGGGAATGCAGATGCCTACGGGCACCCAATCAGAAGTCTGCACTCGAAGGCCGATATTTTGCCCTCGGGCACCCTACCCATACGACATTTATTATCGTTTTATGTTTTCGAAAGCTTCAACTGAAGAACAACCTTTCAATTTTAGCTTCCGCTACAATGGGAATAACCCCGGAAGCCACCCTCTAATTGCATACAACTTCTTTCCCGCAATCTGTGCATGTAGTGAACATGGCTGTATGAAATGTACATTACGTATTTTCCACTGGGTAATTACATTATTAGTTTGTTTTGCATCATGTGGTTATTTCTTCCCATACACATTACATTGCAGGGTATAATGTATAAAATACGGTATAAAAACTTTATTTCAAGTGCTCATTATACCTTTATTATGTATTTCTGTTTGCATAGAAGCTGCCCTTCGAAGCTTCTCATGAAGTAAGTAGATACAGTTGAAATCCTTGCTGTATAAAGATACAAGAGAACATTTTAAAACGAACTTGATTTGTTCCGTATGTTATCTGAATGAATCAACACTGACTTTAGATTCAAACTCATATCCACTTCCTGGACAAATTCAATTACCTCTCACTGCAGTGCCACTTGGGAAACGAAAACTTTAAAATCACGTACAACTCGTACAGTTTCTTTATCAGCACACCGATCTTCATGTAGCGTAAGTGTAATTAAGTTACCAAGTTTGAAAGTGAATTTCATTTCACTTAACGTGGTACAAGTAATCCGTTTGAGAAACGTTCTGTTACTGAAACTCGGGGAAAACTACAGTTTGAACATTCCTCTTAACGCACGTCGAGTGCATAGCGAAGCAAAAAGTTAACTTGTGGATGAAGAATAAAATTACATACGGTATGAGGAATTGAACTCACAGTGTAATGAGGATGAATAGTTATAGTGTAAAATAAAAAATTTAAGCATATGTGCAGGATCTAACCAACGTACATAACATACAATTGGCATCAGCTGTACTCAATGTGTATTAACAAAGACTAGAAAACGTTGGTTTAATTACAGCGGCTCAGTCATATTGCAAATGACGGCCGTATGTAAGGGTTTAATCTTAGTTTCAGTTTGTCTTTCGAATTTGATCACGATTCGATTTCAGGTCCGGTCATCCTGAGTTCAGTTTCGCATGGCTGGTATGCTGTAATTGTTCTTTAATATAACTAGGCGTGGCCGCTTGTCTCGCTGTTGTTGTTTCCCTGAAAATCTCGTTTCTTCTATAATGATCTTGGTTTTTAATGAGACGCTTAGCTCAACTTACCAACCTTCTTCTGTAACGCAATTCAGACTGTCGAAAATGACTACTGACCAAAATAATCGCATTAAGTTATAAATGTAAAACATATTTTTAATTCGTAGGCTATGTGCACGATACATTCCACAGAATATAAGAAGATTTTGCGAAGCACCTTCAATACGTTGGGCTCAGAAAAATATGAAGTTTAGCTTCTGCAAATCTAGTACGTATGGTACTTTCAGCATGCACGGAACGAACGAGACACTCATCCGAGATATTTCACATTTTATAGTAAAATAAGGAATACAAGATTATCACTATACTGTTGAAGACAATAACCAAGCGCTGTACCGATACTCGTATGATTTGTCTAAAAAAGTTTGCCAAAAACTCAATACAGTGTTTTATAAACAAGTACTTAAATAGTCTCCTAAGCCTTATTTGAAATTTCAGAAAGATAATGTCCAATCCCTCCATATTGATGTTTATGCATCTATACACGATAAAGTATATACTGTACAGTCGAGAAGCTCAGGTAATTTCCCCCCTCTTTTAAGAAATTGGTATAATTCCATCGTTTGTTAATAAAAAGCATGTAAAGTACTTAACCCATTATATGTATTTCACATTGTTCAAAAGTTAACATCTGATGCCACACTATGCCGTGATAAAAAAAAAAAATTGAACTTTAACAAGGTCAATCCTTGGAAACTCAAGTTGCCAAAGAAATTCATTGTAAAGAGGTTGTACTCATAAAAAATACAAAGCATATATTATTTATTAATATACCTTATATTATATCCTTACTTGTACTCGCAACACGGAACAATGACATTTTAAATATTAATTTTCTCCCGAACATGAAAACAAACTCATTTATAAAATAATTGTTAACCAAAAACAAAAATTATTTTACATTTAATTATTTTGATCAAAAAATTGTAGAAGCACTAGAATTTGAACCAACATCCTTACACTTGGTGATCAAGCACCTTGCCCCTACATCACTGTAATATACATACCGTCTGGTGTTTTTATTTGTTTGCATTACTTTTGTTTGTGTGCGGTACTATTTTAATTCTGTAGCGCGTTATTAAAACGAAAATTCTCTTTATTACAGTAAAATACATACCATTAGATATTATTTGTGGCTAACTACATAATTTCCGACAAATCAGTGATCTTGGTAAACAACAAAAGCTGTTTAAGGTTTTTTATAAAGAACGTCCTTGTAACTTTATAAACAAATAATTTTAATAACTTTACAAGGGATTTTTTTTTATTTTTTCACTTTTCCAAAGGTTTCTAAAAGTACAAAGAAATGCCTTGTAATTTATATAAAAAATGTTTAATGTATACATTAGCAATAACAGCAGTTATCTTTCGGAGGGTAAATTTTTTAAACCAGCATCATACATAGCAAGTCTCCGTTACAGTTTTAGTAAAATTATATTTACATTTTTTGTTCCCGTCTGTGAGTTACAACCCGGTATGCTCATTCTAGAAGCGAATTCTTTTGTGTGCGGAAATTAATTGGAAGCAACTCGCAGCGTTGCTGTTTCTGCCACGCAATAAAGATACATCACAGGAGAAATATAAGTATGCAGATTGTCTGCTGCTGGCTTCATATTCAAGTAAAATAGCGCTATTTCTCCGACTAGGAATCGTGACAAGTGCATTATTACAAAATTAAAAACCGACATTACGATCACGTAAGAAAAGCATAATTTGCAAACCCCAGTACATATAGCGTAGATAAGATTGTTTAGAAAGTGTTTTCAATAATGTAACACTTTGCTGAACAGTTTTAGTAGACTACTTTTAACTCTAATTTTTCTTGCAGATCTTAAAAGAGATATCTCGACTTCTACAGCAGAATCCGAGCCACCCTCTTACATTTTCATAGATCAATTACACAGCATAGATGGACACGTTTCTTCATGAGGTTTGAACATAATTCATATACAGACGGCCAATTTTGACCTTCCGTAATTTATCACGAAATGTTTAGATTTTTGAAGTCGTTCCGAAAAATCTATTTCGTTGACATTTAGGTTTGTTCAGTTGCCAAAAAATACAATAGACACATGACAATGTGGTTACCAATGAGAAAGAAATAGAATTTGCATATTTAGAGTAACGTAACTTTAGATTAAAATAATGCGTGAATTCTTTTCACTAAATTCTACGAAAGTATGTAACGTTTTCAAGGAAACCTGCATATTCCGCCCGTATTTTTGCTTATTTGCATGAGGCGAAAGAAATTAGAAAATTGCCATCTTGCGTTGGGTGCGTGTATAAAATGCATTTATATAGTTAAAAGGTGAGTTCTGTAACATACTACCTTGCTATCGTAAACTTTGTTCAGTGCCTTGAGGGACTTCTATCGAGCCGACTTCAATCTTTTTATAAAAAAAAAAATCGTCGAAGGAGCGAAGTGGCAGACATAGGATTGTGGGAAGCTGGACGGAGAAGGAGGTATAGAGGTTTCACAGAGTATATAATTGTTTATTCCTGTAGACACTGTTAATGAGAAAACCTATAAAAAATCATCATACAAATAGAAAATCTACACTAGCGTCTTCAAAATGGGGACATCTCACCACGTCCGCTACCTAAAACATATGTTTGTAGTCGCTCATGTGATGTGGGGACTGTCTCAGAATGGTGTATGACAGTACGGCAAGGAACTTTAGTAAAAAGGCCTACGGCAAGTTAAGTTCTCTTTTTATACAAATAAGAGTTTTTTTTTTTCCCCCTTTTCCAGGTCGTTTGTCGCAAAGACATTATTCGGGAGACCCTCTTAAGCAAAGTGTGCAAATGGATAGCAATCTTAACTAAAAATAACTTCCGTGTAGACTGACCTCGAACCAGTTTGGTACTTTTTTTGTAGTTTCGAAGTCCACCAACCGATAGGCCATGCACCGATGACTTACGACTGATAAGGCCTCTGCTGCCTGACGATAAGCAAGTTTCAGAAGCTTATTTGGTTTTGTCTTGTTAATGTTATATTCGCGTCAAATGGCCTCACGCTTTGGCAAAGTATTTTTCTACTAAATTTTCTTAAGAGAGGTAACACAAATCTGATTGTCACCATTTCTGAGGGACCATAATTTAGAGATATGGTTTCACGCACCAGAAGAATTTTATTTTAACTTCTTTCAAAAGAAATCTGGTACAGTTACAACCAGCCTTAACAGTGGCGACATTTAAGGATTTCCCCATAACGAAGAATTAGTTATTTCACGAATTCCTGCCGTAACCATTCAAGGTGTTTATACTTAACATTTTTCTCGCCAAGGTCAATAACTGTAAAATATGATAATAGTTTTTCTGGTTCAGAACATACCATACCAAGTGGCTTTTTGTTATTTATCAAGACTTTTACGCGAATGAATTGTAACGAGACTCTCCTCTCTAGCTACCACTACTTTTGAGCCCTATGGAGTGTTGCCCCAGTTTACCAGCTGACGTCACGGGCTGTCTGGGAGGAGAATAGCGGCCGTCCCGCTAAGCCGTCCTTGAAGAACACGCGCCTAGGTCATCATTGAATGTTTCCCCAACAACTGGAAGTTTGACGGCATCCTGACCTATTCCTAACGACGTGAATGATCTGGGCGTCGTCGCGGCTGGGTATAAATACATTTCACGGTGGCCGGACAGATAGTCATGGTGGGGTTTAGCCTGTGTGTTATAGTGGCAAGACGACCTCGAAGACGATGGTGGTGAATATGACGTTGGTGAAGGCGATGACTGCGGCGGCAAAGAGTGACAGTGTAGCAAGTACGTACGACAGGTGAATGGTCAGGGCTATTTCGATTGTGGAGTTGCGTGAGTCGGACGGACGAGCAGGTTAGATAGTGAGAATTCTCCGGAAAGAGACGCTACTGTTTTTGTGTAAGACAGACAATAATTAAATATATACTTGGAGTAAGGATATTATACGTTAGAAATATGAACTGTGAATAACAAATATAAATGTTTGTCAATAGGGTTGCGAATTGCACATAGATAAGTGTTGGTTGCAGCATTACTGTAGACTATTCTAACGATTGTATTATATTAGGAAATTTAATTTAATTCTTTTATTAAATTTATCAAGTCTTCATCCCGATCAAACTTGGTTCCCTCCAGGACAGTAAATTTGTAACAGTAGTTTCATTTACACGGGCTATTAAGGAAACCTTTGTGGATATTTGCTATAAAACTTCATTAATTTGCATACACAGTTGACAAACAGAAATAACTGGATGTATAATGTGTATACAATTATTTCAATATATTACAATTTTATTTCAAAGGCTTTTGTGGTGTGTGAAACAGAGAAAAAACTGTTTAAACTTAAAAGAATATGCGCTTTTCTGCTGTTTTTATTGATTATTACTTACGCTATAAGTGCGTGTTAGAAGACAAAATTCAGTCGATACTCGTGTCTACCAGCACAATGTAGACGTTGATTAACTTATTTTCTGCCATATTTACTCTATAAAATGAAGATAACGTCTGGCTACAGCTTAAACCTGCGTTGAATCACACCACAGGAAGTTCTGTTTAGACTTGTTGGATCCAGATCACCTCACGTGACAATTATTGTCTTGCATGTCCTATTCACGGTAAAGTGAGGACTTTCGAAGCCCCGGTTGTGCTTTGTTTTCCTTTTAACCAATTTGTATCTTTCCACATCATGATAACATAAATATTGAAATGTAAGCAATCAACTCAAAAATTTAACATCTCAGGACACAATGAAATGTTATTCTTTGACAGATGCTCTTCGAAAAGTCTTATTTTCAGCGAAAAGCCTGTACCCGTGTCGGAATAAATTATTAAATCACGATAACTCACATTCATTAAATGTCTTAAGTTTCTAGATTAACTTGAGCTAAATTTATTTCCTTGTGTAATGTGTCGGGAGCAGAGTTTCAGTATGTAGCAGCATTATAACTTTTCATATGAGTAAACTCGAAAATTAGGGCCCTCGTAGTAGTTGATGCGTTTGACCATAAGTATGGAGTAGTATGCACAGTGCGCTAATTTTTTATTTTCATTGTACTCGAACTATCCAGGACACAACTGGTTGGTCAACATACGTCCACCGCTAAGGCCCGAGGTTCATAACGACGTGTCTCACCTCAGGTAGGGTGTCCCCAGATTTTCGCATGTGGGAATCGTGCCGGACGATGCCGCTAGTCGGCTGGTTTTCTCGGGGATCTCCTCCCCTTACGCCATTTCATTCCAGCGCTTTTCCATTCTCACATCATGCCACCCCCCCCCCATCAGCGTTAAAGACCTCGATGTTAAGCGCTGACCAAAATCTCTCACACACTCAGTCAGGTAGGGTCATCATAATTGAAAGAAGACAGGGGTGAAGGGTAGGAACAGCAACTCTCCGAGAGAGATACTCTTGTAAACCGCCCCTTAGCCGAAAAGGCAGCAGTCGCCGCGCCCTGGTGCCAATACGCAAGAAGACTATGCTTTCTGCGCTCTGAAGGAACGCTGGCCTGGTCTGCCTGGGTGAAAGGACTCGCCATGATTCGGTTTCGTAGAGGTTGGATGGGACTCGGCCTCTTCAGGGTGGTTCCTGGTGGTTAACCCACTCGGAGACTGTTCACAGATGAGGTGGTAATTACGCCCACTCACCGCGATTGGAAAGAGCGTAATCTATTTTTGGCATGGGTATTCAACTAACCTCACCGGCAATAAGCTTGTTCTTCCTGATATGCCCTCTGGATCAGTAACTGGAGGACTTGCTAAACAAATATCGGAAGACAGGAAAACCTGTCAACCAGCCGGCTCGAAGAATGTATCGGATGTGATGAAAGGGGCGTAGAGCAAAGACGGAATGCAAGTGCGATGTGCACACTCTGGAATTGACAGACTTCTGAACTGGTCGCCCGTAGGCGTCTGCCGAACCCTGAGGGATGGCACTAAATAATGTCCTTAAATGGAAAATGGAGAAGTCATGGAATGCGAGAAACGGGAGAGCCCCGAGAAGACACGTTGGCCTACGGCAATATCCATCACACATCCAGTTTTGGTGCGGGAGGCAAAGTGGTCCGACCAATATAACGGTTCGTCTCTTTGTTCCCTATAATAAACAGTTATAGGTGACGGTGTATTAACGATTTGGGCTACTGTATACTAAATATGATTGCGTGTCATCTATCACTGATTTTACGGTGTAAATTGCGTTGATAGAATCTTAAGAGGCCTATATTTTTACGTCACCGAAAAGTGACTACGTTTCCGGTTTGTCTTACACAGTTATTAGTTCCTGCCAATTTAATACTTTCCTCTAACTTTATTAATTTTTGCAAATTTTTTTATTTAATTTGCAGTGTTTGTATGTTTGTTTGGGTTAAATATTGCAACTGAATTTTAAAGCAGTTATCCTCAACCGATTAAGCTGAAATTTTGCATAGACGTTTAGTTTGGATGAAAATGCATGGTTAGCTAGGTGATGTAATTCTAAATCCAATATTGCGGACCACCCAAGATGGCGGGCCAGTTATTTTTCATGCACTCCCATGATATTGGTATCAAATGAAACGGTTTGCTGAGAAGAATATGAATAAAATGATGTCCACGTTCAGCTCTTCGAGGAGATGTTGTACTACTGCGCGGCTAAACGGTAAGACTTAGCGGGGTCGTGTCTTAACTAATATCGACCTATACTACACCCCGGGCAAATTCTAGCGGTGGTGAAAAAAATCCAAAATAAAACCTGGAACTGTGTTTTGTTATAGGCACAAGTAAGCTTCGAGCTGAAATAAGTGGCACATACCTCCAAACACCCAAGTCAAGGCGAGGCCGTGCAGAGGACTGAGTGGCATCAGAGTGTATCTAGTGAACGTACCAGCTCAGGGTGAACCCTGTTGTATATTAGCTCTTACCCTTCTAAACAAAGCTCTGAGAGAGCCGAAGGATATTTCATTGGTACTCGTGAGAACAATATGGGGGAAAAAAAAAATAAATAAACAAAAAAAAATTAAAAGCAAAACTATTTTTAAAAACAACCTTTTATTTAAATGCTTTAAAAATAAGAAAAAAAAAATTAAACTATACCAAATCCATCAATTTACTACATTACAAAATTTGTATGATTGAAAAGCTTGTCGCGAGATTTTACCTGCGTAGATAAACAAGAATGCAGTATGTAACTTGATCTTAACATAAGTTATCCTAAGAAAAAAACAGTTTTTTATAAAACAGGTAAATCTCGCGACAAGCTTTTATATAATATAAATTGTATAATGAAATTAATTGACGTATTTTATTTAACTTAAAGTTTATTTTCATCTTTTCAGAAAATTTAAATAAAATCTTGTTTTTAAAAATATTTACTTTTACAAATAATTAATTTCCCCCGTTTTCTGTGATGCTTCGTATCAGTTACGCCATAGCAACTGATTGGTGCCCACACAAATCTTTGGCGAAATAGATTTTTTTTTTCTTTCGTAAAATGAAAAGTGCAGACTATAATGATAATAATAATAATTATTACTGTTATTTAATCACAGCAGCGGCCGTGTATTATTTCTATCAATTTTATTTATCAATATTACCTTCGATACAGTGTCACTGTTTCTTTATAGTATTTTTTAATTTTTTTATTTTCTAACCATGCCTTCCTAAGTAAGAATCTGTGTTTCGTATTGGTGTAAAATGAAATGTGTATGAATATTGTATTATGATAAGTTGTTGTATAAACACTTCCAAATTGTAAACAAGCCAAGAGCTGAACTTTGTAGTGTACGTATAACAGTGACTTTCAACAATTATATACACTCTTTACCACGTTTTCAATCATGCCAAAATCACTTGCACGGAAAACTTATGTGCTACCCTCACTCGTATCTGTAAGTTTGCTGGTCAATTAGCTTCTGTGAATATTACATGATATTTAAAATTTATAACATAATTTTCCTTATTTTAAAAACGATTTCAAATATATAAGAGCGAAACTGCCACGCGTGTCGAGTGACAATCGCCACACTGCGCTGGCCAATGCATCGGCTTCTAGGTTTCCTGTCGGTCGGGCCTGTGCATTTTCTCTGTCGTAATTACGTTAGTAATAAGTATTTCCTTTTAAAGCTGTGGACGATGCCGTTGGTCGGCGAGTTTTCTCGGGGATGTCCCGTGTCCCCCGCCCTTCCATTCCGAAGCTGCTCCATACTCACCTCATGTCACTCCTCGCCATCGCTAAAGACCTCGATGTTAAGCGCTGACCAAAATCTCTTACTCTTACTTACTCTTTTAAAGCGGTCTCAACAAAATCATTTCTGGCGATGTAGGAGGGTTCGAAATAATACGTATAGTAAGCGTGCTGTTTTGAAACAACCATACCGCTATCGTTGGTAATGTGCTATCCTTTGGTAGGTAAACATATTTACGATAAATGTAATAGTTTCGTTAAAATATACTCTCTGTTAAACACGATGCAGTGCAGTTCAACAGTAAGGTAGGAGGCCGTCTTAAAACTAAACAGAATTTTCAGTGCAACTTGAAAAAAATTAATTAAATGATAAAACTCACTGAAGTTAATACCTTGAATTTTATTGTAAATGAATTGATTTATATTCCACTCATACATTCAGCTAAGTCTCGATATTAACTTAACCCAGAACACTACACTTTAATAACGTATTTACTTTTAAATTTTTCCTACGAAAAACACACGTGTGTTGTAATTAATCTTGTGTAAATGTAAAACCACATTTGTATAATAATTTAGTAACATTCGCTCGATTTTTTTATTCCCATTTATTTTCTTGCTTTCTGTTTAAAAAATACGTGAAAGTAAACTGTGACATTATTAGACTAATAAACACCGCATCAACAACTTACCGCACATTATAGACACATTAAGCGTGCTATGTGCTGGAATGTTTTATTCTAGTTTATTTTATGAACCCTCACGTTTGCATTGAAATTTACTGAAGCGTATATCGAGAAGAGATGCATGTAGAATGCACAATAAAAATAAAAAAACTAAGAATAGTAACATTTGTAGAAATGAAAACGTGGTACGGGAATTTTCAGCGATTTCCTCAGTTTCAAGTTCTTTCCCATCATTGCCATTTGACATCACGCATTCGTGTTTGCTTTCAGCTTACACATGACAGCAGATGTGTTTTCTGGCTCGTATTTTTTCCCCTGCAAGTTCGCCCCTCGACTTACTCTTGAGTTTCTGTTGTTTGAACAAGCAAGTGAACGTACGCCGGTTCGGGTCGTAATAAAACATGAGACGGTAACAGCGCCTGCAGCTTTTTGTGATACTTGTCCGCACAACATACATGTCGTGGGGAGGTACAGCGGAGTGTTGGTAGGAGACATCGTTTTGTTCCAATACGTTACCTAACTCCTCGCCCATCAACCAAACCCGCGCGTGTTATATTCAACAGTTACACTATACCAAGCAACGCTTTAAATTGACAAATTTCTTAATAGCCAGGTGTTATTACAATTGAATCAGGAAATTGCAAAAGGGACCAAGTCCAAGTGGGCAGATTGCCGGGAAGCAACAAAAAACTTATTATAGTGGATCTGGGAGTGAAACAGGTTATCAATAATGGATAACTTGAATGTATAGTGTGTGCGTAGAATAATATGAAATATAACTGATATAGACACGTTTTTATATTTTATTTTTTAGAAATTAATAATGTTATTGGATTTGGTACCTTAAAAAAAAGCAGCAGCGTTTTTTCTAACAACGGCACATAAAACATTATGTCTTGAGTAGATATTAGTGCAATGTTGGTATATTCTAGTGAAAAACTAATAATATGATAGAAACATATTTTGCAAACACAACACCACCAAGTACCTTACAATCATAAAGCAATATTATGTAGTCTATTACACTAACAGAGAAAACATAACGTATTTTGTGTATATTATTGGAAGCTTAGTATACCCTAGTGAAAAAACTTCTAAACCACATGGACATTGATTATTCAACTACAATCATGTCAGTCATAAACAAAATAATGCGATATTAACACATTTATGGACTAGTCCGTTTAACGTATTTCTTGTTATAGGACTTGGTTTCTTTTATTGCTGTCAGCCAAGAGAATACTTAGGAGAGTCGGAATCTCGTATAACCTGAATTTGCTCAAAAAGTGGACTTGGTCACTTTTGCAAATTCCCGATTCAATTATATTTGTCAAATACAACATTAAGTTTCCCAACTTCAGTGTTGGTTTATTTCCTGTGGATTGGGGCGTTCGCATCAGGACGAAGCAATGTGCAGAGAATATGACCACAAAGAGTCTTTATAATAATAAAATACGTACTAAGTATCCGATATATGTTGTGCAGCTGGTTATACCAACATTCTGTGATACATACTTATAGGCCGTTCGCGATAAAGTGAGCACCGCATAAAGTTTTCTTTCAGCTGTTTTGCAGCCATATTTACTATTTTTAATATGAAAACTTGCATGTAGCTAAAAACTAGTGTAAACGTTTCAACACTCTCAAAAGTTAACATATATTGGCCCAATAAAGCATATTTTTAATTAAATACACATTATTCTGAGTGTTCAGTTTATAGTGAACAGACTATACCACAGATTAAAAATAAAATACATATCTATTTATGAATTGAAAATTAGTGGGGCAGTGACTATAACTCGTATATCGCTGTTGTATGAAGATTATTGAACACCGAATCATTGCTAATTGACTCGCATCTTTGTATAAGTTTGATGTACGAGATGGAATCTTTATATACAGTTTAGCCCAAAACACGTTTGTAAAATTATGAGTGGATTCTGATCTTCAGTACATATTTAATATATTAAGCCTGACTGAAGTAATGACACTGTTCACTTATGTGACATGTATAGAAGTTTCTTACAATACGTCCAACTTAAATATTTTCTGGAAACATTTTGTAGTTCGTAGAAAAATCTTGAGTTATCATATATCTTTGGTGAACAAGGTTCACTTAATACGAGTCTTCGGATGAAATTTTATTTCACGTAGAAAAAATTAATTTTAATATTCTGACTACTTAGAAGCTATGCGGAACGAACGATACGGAATAAAATATGACAAAAAGGCGACAGCCCCAATTTTAGTTCAGTATAAAATATTACCATAGTAACATATGTTATACTTTACTTACATTATGTCATTATTCTTAGTTAATATTTACAACAGCAGCGCTGAATAAAGTAGCCATAGCATTAACGAAGATGAGAAGAAAACAACTTTTAACCAAATGCAATTAGACGCATGGAGCCGCGGTTAGCACAGGACCCAGAGTGCTCGCCTCCCACTAAGGCGGTCTGGATTCGATTCCCGACGGTATGTCAGCACCTCATTTTTCCCATTTGAGAAACGTAACGGACGTTGCCGTTGGTCGTCTGGTTTACTCAGGACACTCTAGTGTACTCTACTTTTCATATCATCCATATTAGGGCCTTGTTTTTTAGTCTACACATAGGCGCCCAGTTATTAGACTACTCTCAGTACCTTACCAATACGCTATTTTTATTTAGTGTTACGTTCACAACAGGAACTGGAATTTTTAGAGCTGTTATATCCAACTGGCAGAGGGACAACGGTTGGGGGAGTGACTAAAGAACTTACCTCCTACCAAAGCGATCCGGATTCGATTCCCGGCAGGTTGGGACCCCAAATTATCGTATGTGAGGATCGTGTTGGACGATGCCACTGGTCGGCGGGTTTTATCAGGGGTCTCCCGTTATTCCCCGCCTCTTCATTCCGGCGATGCTGCATGCATCATGCCACCCCTCACCAG
>PNEQ01135586.1:31626-60410 GCA_003012365.1 Medauroidea extradentata
ATCTAGTTTTCCCGTAATGTCACTTCAAAGTCAAAATTTGCATATTTTTACTTCATACAAAACTTGAAAACCAGTAAATATAATGAAATGGGAAAAATCTCATCAAAACTACACGTCACCGTCTACGGCTTGAAGCATATACAAACACATTATAAAATATTTCTGTGTTTAAAATAAATTTCTAAAAGTACCAAAAAAATATTGAAATTTTGAAATTTTTTATTTTACATAAACATATTTTGTAACGGGTTTTAAATGCTACAGGCCATAGACAGTAACGCGTAGTTTTGATATGATTTTTTTCATTTCTTTTTGTTAACTGGTTTTCAAGTTTTGTATGAAGTAAAAATACGCAAATTTTGACTTTGAAGTGCCATTACGGGAAAACTAGATGAGCTAATTTTTTTCCGTTAGAGGTATATGTACTCTCAAGTAATGTGTACAAAACTAACACTATTTTATACAAATATAAAATTATGTTTTTCCCCCACTTGAACAACCTTAAGACCTAGATGTTTAAGAGGAGTCTTCGCCGGTGTCGAATTTCCACCTTTGACGCGTGGGAACAGCGTAGCGATAAGAGCCGGTGTCCCACGCTTGACGAGAAGTATATCGCCTCTATTCGCAGCACACCAAACTGGCGTGCAAGGTTTTCCTTGTAGTCGTTTTCCTACGGGACTTTAAACGGTGACCACATTTTATTTTTGAACAGTATGAAGTCAATACCAACGCATTGCCTCTCGCTTTGCACTTTACGAATTCAGGTAATATTTTCGGAGTTACAGTAGCCTAAAAAACAGTTTTAAGCCACTTTGAAAGGCCCGAAAATAATTTTTCTAAGAAGCGTGCTGAATTTTTGAAAACACAGAAATATAGTTTCAAGTATGTTTTTTTTCATAGATAAACGTAATATGAATAAGTTAAACGGTTTCGCATAAAAAGGAAAACGCGTGACACTCTGCTATGCCGTCCATGCGCCAGTCGAGGACTGACCAAAATCTCTACTTCCAACTTGCAGTACTGTGTGGCTGTTGATCGCCGCCTAGGCAGTCGGCCCTAGCACATGATGGCACAGGACGTCATCACTGGCCGTGGCGCCACACAGGGTGGGTAGTTCCAGGTGGTTATTTTGCAAACTATGTACGTGAGCCCCGCGAGTTCTGGAGGAATCCCCAGCAGTCACCACGCTGGAGACACGATAATAATATACGTGCTGGGAGGTCGAGCGGACCTATTCCTGGCAGCGCAGTCCCGCAGTCTAGTCGGACCATCCCTCCTCTATGGGACGGCGCCGAAGAGGAATGCGGGCGGTGATCACAACTCAGGTCGCCGCCGCCACGTCTATCGATTCTGTCGAGATAAATTAACGGCCGCAAACTATTGTCTCCGCTTGAAGGTCGGATGGGTCGCGCCCATTAGAAACTTCTTACCGCTGGCCACCCCATTCCCCTTCTTTGCGATCAGCAAGTTGAGACAACGACTCCTCGCGGCAGGGTAACACTCCGGCCTCTCAAACCTTCAATTCTGCTGACCACTGGCATTTTAGACAATGTTGCCCCTGATTTATGCGTTTAATAACTGCTCTTGCGCTTTCCTCGCGCTGTGGCGATTATTGCGGCTGCCTGCCAAATTTTCAAACTTCGAAATAATTAATTTGATTAACTAACAAATGGAGAGCTATTAATTGCATTTGGTGGAATAGAGAAGGAAACGCTTCAAATGAAAGGACGCGAAAGTATGTATTGTTCAGCGTGTCTTCTTTGGTGTTCTCATCTGTATAAATAAATCGTCCCGAGCGGTTTTTTTGCGTATAACAACATAAACTTCTTGAAAAAAAAAATACAAAATTTGCCCGCTAGAAAAGTATAAACAAATTCTTGGAATCAATTGAGCGAAACATAAGTTTTGAAAATTACCAGCCAAATATATATTGTATGAGACAAAATGGCTCAACCTACGTTTATTGTGACCTGGAACTAGCTAGAAACAGGTATTACTTATATTCATGCTTAAGAATGGTTTTCGATTAATAGTGCCAAAAACAAGTAGGCCTAACGCTTATTTCAAACGCTGGAAGTAATAACCATGGAGCGTTACAGTACATAAGTAAGTATTGCGTATAATGTAGGCTATTCGTAGTCGCTTAAGTAAGATTTGTTCATTTCACAAGTGTTCATAAATCAAATAATCATTGCATGTTGACGCACATTAGTAATAAACCGCAAAGTCAGCTGTCTTGTGAACGTAAGCACTGATTTAAGTATACCGACTAGGATAATATTTGGATACCTTTTTAACTTCACAATGGTATTTATGTCATGTAGGCCTAAACAAATATTTTGAAAATTACTATAAAAATTCTTACGGGCACCAAATCCCACCGAACATTTTTCATGGATGACTTTATAACAGGCCCTATTCTAATACACGGCCCAAAACTTACAGGCAACGAAACGGAAAATAAAAATACAACACATGTTTTGCGAAAAAATTAACCTCTTATCAACCTTGTTTGTAATTAGAGTGAGTAACTAGGATGAACGCGTACGTGCATTGGAATGTTGTTTCATTTGCCGTACAATGGCAAATATTCCGGTTTAAAAATAAAACAACGCTACTTCTATGTTAAAAAAAATTCGAATTGATACAGTTTAACACACCTATAAACGCCAAGACATAAAAATCATTTATTCCGAAAAATTATCTCTACACTGAAGCGAAATAATTAAAAATATATAGCTTATCCAAGCGCGACGAATATTAATAGAAAAATCATAAAGCAAATAACGTAACAATATTTTGGGTAGGATCTATTTCTTAGCTTCGACGCTAAAATGCAAATGAATAAATGACGATGTATCATACCGATGAAAAAAAAACTAATTTAACTATTATTACGTTAAAATGGTCATTACGCTGAAGTGAATGGGCTTTTGCATAGTCAGTATCATACGTGAATTTCCACCATGCAAACATGCAATGCCAATGTCACAACGTTATGGCATCATTAACATCTTTGATGTTAAAAGTTTGATTCTTAACAAAATAAACTTTTTTTTTTGTAAACATGCGGCCACTTTATTGTTTCATTGAAAAAGGTACAATAATTTCCCTAAAGTCAAATTACAGTACGAAGTTACGTTATTCATTCGTTATACTAACCCGTATCTTGCGATCAAAATTGGCGTTTGTAAACAGTACACATAAATGCTATTTATCTCACAATCTTGAGTTTTCTAAGGTTATATATAAACGTTTAACATTTAAATAAAATTATTAATCATAAAGTATACCCACTGTTCATCATAAAGTGAGCACTTTAAAAGATTATCTTGTCTAAAATAATATTAACAAATATGTATTGTGACTTTAGACGTTAACTTTTGAGTACAGTACAGTCTATACACTTTGATTGTTGCTTAGCTTAGAGTGATTTATTTACATTAAACGTAGCAGGAAACAATACATTCCTGAAAGAAAAATAAAGTAACCAGGGTTTCAGAAGTGCTCACTTCAACCCGAACCACCAATTGTTTTACTAACGTCAGATAATTATAACTGTAGCAGAACCGACCCCATTTTCGTTATAACAGTTATTTGGAGGAGTCTTTCACGCCAGAAATATATAATAGCATTTTGGTGGTTACAGACGTACATGTTCCTGTGTTGCTCAATTTGTTCAAATACACATTCCAATATACCAGACGAACACACAGGAATCATGCTATTACATGTTACTTGTACAATTATACAATTATTGGTGGGTCTTTTTAGAATACGAATTCATACTGTTCTCATAGCGATTTACTCTAGTCCAACGGCTTATATTGAGGCGAAATCAAATTTGTTTAACTTTTATGTATGCGTATATATATATGCATACATATGTGTGTATATATGTAAGTGTATATATATATATGTGTATGTGTGTGTGTGTGTGTGTGTATACACACGAGCGCAAAACAATTAAGTAGGTATTAATGCAACTGACCTATGAATGTGGTTTGAATCCGTTAAAAACTACTGTGAGGAAATATATCTTAACTTTTCAAAGTATTAAAAGAATCAATTTTGTTCTCATGCTAAGAATAAAATACTCTTATATTTTTAGCGAAGTAATTTGCAATTGTACTAGCTACCCGGACGTCACGTGCACGATTGAAGGTGACGTGAATATTAAGTATTAATAATTGAATCTATAGTAAAATAGGATAAGGGAACAATATGAGCAAATATTACCCACCAACCTCACATTTTATTTAGGTCATGCACATTTGTGCACGCACGTACATAAGACTTCACAAGCAAATACATGTTAACACTGTACACGATAAATGACAAACGAGAAAAAAAAGTACGTACTATGAGAAGGCAATTAATTTTAGAAAAACGGGTTTAACTTAAGAAAATTATGACGTATTATGATGGTTATAAACACATTGAGCGTCTTCTAAAAGACTTTATACTCAAAGTCGCCTTAAACTACTTGATTATCCTAAAAACACTTTTTCATGATTTAAAGAACAATATAAACGTTTATCTAAACTTTAATTTCTAAATATTTAATGAAATACCAGTTACAGTTAACAGGCGTATAACACTGCCACCTGTATACAGTACATATTCATGCGGTTTTGTGACTTACACTCATTATAAAGAATTTTCCTTAATTCCATCCTGATTAAAATTTTGGAAAGATTTAACTGTAAATATTTTAATACGGACGTAGCTAATTACTTTACCTTTCATTACGTACATTGTATTCGAAAAATTAAACCCTAACTAGAAAGTAATTAAGCTAATTTAAATTTCAAGATGAAAATTCTCACTCACCAATTAATAACCAGTAAATAACTCCCAATACTGATTTCATCCAATAATAGGCACCTAATTGTAAAATGGAGTCTATATATAAAAAACATTACTGGTTATTCGTTACATTCTTAATTTATTACACGAAAATGATCATTATTAGCAAAAGAGGTGACGCAGCCTCCTGTGCGAAACAATGGTAATGTACGAGATGTTTATTTTCTCATCAACGCTCTCTCTTCATCCTCTTCTTTGCAGTTTCAATCTGATGTTTCACAATTTCTTTTTTCGCAACCTTTTTCATTATTTCATGTATTTTCCAAGTCGCAAGGGCAAAGCGTTATTACATCGAGCACACTTTTTTTTACACGAATTTAATTTCTAAAATGAGGTACTTTTTTGCTCGTAGGAACGTTGTAAGAGAGAAAGCTTGGGTTCAAGATCCCTTTCAGCGTCCGGGGAGCAGAGCACGGCAAGCAGTAACGTCCTACCTACACTGCATATTTGATGAAGAGTAAAAGCACTTACTTCTTCCTTGGCTGGGTTATGGAAAGGATGTTATGTTTACGATCAATAATAAATATTGTCGTCTATAAAAGCGATATCGCTCTGCATTGTATTCACAGAAGACCATACGTATAAATAAATGGTCGATAGTAAACATATTTAATACGCACTTATCCTTTCGACTACATACGATTCAATTTGAATACTATCAATAAAATATTGAAACCACAAACCAGTAAATGTTCAAATTTCCTACCAATAAAGTTATTTTCAGCTGTTTCATTAATTTTAAGGGGAAAATTTCTATGTACACAAAACGATTAAATGTTACAGGTCATACAAATTGCAATGCACATAATTATCCAAAATTTAAAGTTGACAAAATGAATCAACTCTATTATTAGCATGACGGTTTTCTGGACTGCTTTCAACGCATTTTGCATTCACAACCGTTGTAAAGAGATGCCACAAAGAGCTTTCTCTTTGTAAGTTGTCTGCGGATTTATTGGGTACACACAAATATAATAGAAGGTTGCGTAATACAAGTACTTCCTTCGATTGTTAAATTTCACAGTAGAAATGCATTTTAGATAAACCAACCAAACTGACCTGTTCAAGTGTAACTGACAGCACGACAAATGCCTTTCATTTTGTACTCTTTTCATTGATGTTTTCGAGCGGAGAGGTTGTGAGAGGTTTTTTCGGCCTTTTAACAACGAGGTATTAAGAACCTATGAGGGTTAATTGAGGTGAAGGGACAGCATAACATCCACACCCAAACCGGGATTCGAACCAAAGACTTCTTACGACGTAGACCGACGCCTAACCGAGAACAGGCTGGCTTCGGGCGAAGAGTAAAAACTCAATCAGCACATCATTTTGTATCAGACATGTCTGTACAGCAGTAATTTGGCATTTAGCCAAGCCTAGTTAGTTCGCCATCTTTGTATTCTTCGTGTTACAGATGCGCCAACCTTGCTCGGTAACATAAAATTTATGAATGGCTTTGAATTTATATGCAACAATTTGTGACAAAATACCACTTCTACTTTGAAATGCCTTGAACGTAAAACGCTATTCATGTAGGTGGTGGTCTTAAATCTCATTTGTTTGTCGAGGGATGTCGCTGGAAGTCCCTGCTTCTTCGTACTTCAGGAGTGCGTTGTTTCTTAGTTCGCATCAAGATAGAGTCAACACAACATAATGCATTTTATGTTATCGAGTTTGCTAACAGCGAATTAGCTCTGAATATCACAACGTAAAGAGATCAGACGCCCTGGAAACAAATTGAGACGTTTATCAATGCCACTGCTATGTACGCAGTGGAACTAAGCCAACAGTTTCTGTTGTAGAGATGTACTTGTAGTTAACTGTCAGTACTGCTCGTTCAAAGTGTGATATCACTTTATGTGTAGCTTCTAGCGTTGCTTTGCTATTTACAAATGTTGTAGGTTGGCCCACTGTATTTAAAAAAATATTTATATTCGCGAAGATACATACTTTCATTGAGGAAAATCTTCACAATGTTCCATTATGGTATGTCGTGTAAGAGAACTTACAAAACAAACAAAATTACGTTAATTTAGGTCAGATGCGTGAAATAGAGAAGAATCACAGGTGAAAAATGTATTGTGTTCTAATGGCTAGGGGCGTAGTGGCTAGAGCACTCGCCTCCCACCAAGGTGATACGGGTTTTATTCCCGGCGTGATCTGCTCCCGGATTTTCTCATATGAAAATGCCACCGGTCGGCTGGTTTTCTCGGGGATATCCCGTTTCACCTGCCCTTTCATTCCAGCTCTGCTCCAAACTCACCTCACGTCACTCCTCACCAGCGCTGAAGACCTCTATGTTAAGCGCTGACTAAAATCTCTTCACTCATTCACATTATAAGGTCTACACAACAGCATGTGAAGAAACAAAAAGAGGGATGCCCATGCCCAGCCACTTTGACTATGGACTCAGTTGATTGGCGAAAATCTACAGAATAGTAAGGAAGCACGTTTGACGTTTAGAAGGCACAACTGGGGCGTAGGTAACTCAGTAGTTCCAAGCGACTGTTTTAATTTCCGGTGGTGCAAGCTACATCCAATTTAGTTCTCGCTCCAAATCAATGATGGCAGTGCAGCCCTAGGCATCAGAAGTCAAAGCCAAAACAGGTAGTGTGTTTCAATTTCCTCTTGCTAAAATTACCTGCTTTGCATTTCATACTTAACTACGAAATTTATTTACTTTCTCCCCAGTTTGCTAAACATCTAGTCTCGTTGCTTTTCCGATTAAAGTCAGTGAAGTGTCCCATCAAAAGATTTGTGTTCGTAGCATGATGAAAAATGCTACTTCACACAATAATTTAGGGTATCGCAAATTCGCTTTGTTGTTTGTTATAACTAGAGACCACGTTATTTCACGTTATATATTTTTACCGGGTTTTAGAAACGTAAATATGTGTAGGCTTGTGTAATTGGACAGCAATTGACGCGGCATGCCAATAGAGAACCCCATAGTTGCTGAATAGGTGACTGGCTTTGTATGCTTCTGAACAACAGCCTAGAAGGAATACATACCGCAATAAAACTTAAGTAAGAAAATAAGAAAAAATCCCCGACTGTAAGTTGGTGAGGAGTCGGGTATCCTGCAGACTCCAGAGGATGCTGCAGCATGTTACGGATATAGGCGGTTCGGGATAAAGTGAGCACTCACAAAAAGCCCTGCTAAATTTATATTTTCTGCCAATTCGTATTTTTTGCGCGCGTAATGGATAACGAAGGGAAATGCCTAACCTCTCTGGACACGTCACTTGATGTTTGAGCGTGTAAGATAAATTGTGCAGTCAGAAGGAACCTCTTTATAGATTAATAGAAACTATTTTATTAATTATATAATTTACAAACATTCCAACTTCATTACATTTATTTCAGTATTGTTTCATTTGAATAGGAAAATACATGGAACTACGTTCCGCAATTTGATGGCAACCGTAGAACGAGTACGGTAACTATTGTTAATGTATAATTGTATGTAGTAACGATTAGTGATTCTTTTCAAAGGTTAAATCTTTAGTACTCACTTTATCTTGAACGACCTGTACCACCGCAACGCTCAGCTGGCAGGCGGAACTGCAGCCCTATCTAGTCAATATTGTGACTTCTGATAATAAACAACAATCCCTTGTTGAAGTAACCCAGGAGTCACTGTTGAGTGGTGGAGACAATAAGTTGCCGCCAGTCTGAGCACGCCACCCTTATGTTCACCCCGAGAACCACCTCTAATTGGTTATTGAAAAGGGTGAAACAAGCATCAGGTCAAGGTGACCATGTTATTTATATATCGTTGAAGTCGCAGGACACTAAATTTCGAATCGATCAGACCAGTAGAAGGTGCTCACATCCGTTCAACAACTATAAAAGAGCTTAAGATCTTCAAACGCCTGAACAGATTTTCTGAATCAAAGCTAAGAAGACTCACGATAGTCAGTCACCTTTCAAACAAAAAAAATCAAAATCTGTTTATCCGTTTAAGAGCTACGATGCCACAGATAGACACAGATACACACACACACGCGTTAAACTTATGACATCCCTATTTTTGCGTCGAGGGTTTAAAAAAACAGGGCTTTTAGTTACAAACCTTTCGTGGTTGAATGTAAACACACATTTCCTGAACATTTACGACACTGCCAACATGAGAGACCTCGCGAGAGCAAGAATAGGGGTATAGGGGTTTGTTATATTCGGTGGTGGTCTATCGCTTATAATGATATCTTTTTCGGACAAAATCAATGTTCTGCATTGAGAAGAGAATCCTACAGGTATAAAAATATTTAGGGGGGGAAAAGTGAGACGATGTTTGCGAGTGTTTTAATAATGAAAATACTATTTGTTCATAGTGTTCCGTGTATTTAAAAAAAGCCCTAAATGACTCTACAGCAGAGAGGGTATTGTCGACATGAATGAAAAATACAGTGGTGGCATACATGAAGGTTTGACCGGTACTTAGCCACACCGAATATGAATTCATATGTATAGCCCTATCATTGCTCTCCCGTGTGCTTAGGCCGATAGACGTTTATTACAAAACTGTTCAACTTTTGTGAGTGATGTCTGTTTATGAATAACATTCAAAGATGGTTACACGTGGGTGTACCCATGTGAGGAAATCCGGTAGTCTTTATGAAGATCGTTTACATTCGGGAGAGCCCATGTTCGATTCTCGGTCTGGTCCGACCCATCCTGATATAGACTTCAGGCAAATGCAGCGATTGCTACTAACTATATGCCATGGTCGATTCCTTTCATGATTCTGCCAGAGCCATGTGTTTTGCTCTAACGACCCGCTGTCAACGAGACGCTAAATCCGCCTGGCTGATAGTGTTGCGTGGTCGTAACCTAGAAACACAGAAACGCTAAGGGTGACCCAGACATACGCACCACACCTTCATTGTGGCCTGTAGACTCAAATCACAAAAATGAGCGCGCAATTTTTTTTTGTGAACAACGCGCATTTTCTCATATAATCATAAGTGATGACCCCATCATTTCACAAAGTCGTATTAAATACTGCACAGGGCTACATTTTTTAGTAGGCTTGTGGCTGTGTTGCACACCTAAAAATAACTGCGGAAACACTCGTTTCGACAATTTTACTTCGTGAGAAAATAGGCATTAGGCTTAGCTAGATATGCACATGTGTAGCGTTTATTAAATGCTATTCCTAGGCAGGCATCATTCACGCACGATTCCTACTATAGAAATAAAAAACTTTTCCTCTCAAAATTATGCACGCCGCTTGACTGTGTGGGCAGACCGCCTGCATAAACTTTAAGACTTCTGGATCACATTTTATTCTGACTTCAATCGATTAGGACGTCTAATTCTGTTTTAATTAATGTGTTAATGTTAAATACGTAAGTTTAAATCGGGAAGGGTAAAATCGATTATTTTACAAAAAATATATATACATATAGTAAATCAATCCGTAGGTACTAATTAAAATGGCATGCATTAAGGGCGTTGAAGTATTAAAAATGCATAATTTTATATTGCACGAAATAGTGTTAGTCTTATACACGTTACTAGTGGTATAATTCTCCTATGGAAACATTTTGGCATGTATAGCACTCTCATAACAACATGTCAAAGGACAACATTTGCACGTTACATTATAAGACCCAACAAAAACCAATGGACTTACTGAACTGAAATAATTGACACTGAAGATATATGTCACGAGATACATGCTGAAAGTAATGACAAAACAAAACCTGTGTTCTAAAATAATATTGTAAAATGTTTTTATAACTTCTAGTATGTAGTCCGTGTTATTTTATTTAGTGTTTTCTTTGAGTGTTGTCAGCGCATTCAAATTTTGGCGTTGCTATGCCGTTTTGCGTACTGTGCATACTAAATGATCAATAGGAGGATAATTAAGTCACTAGTAACATGTACAAAACTAACACTATTCCGTACAAACATAAAATTACGAAATATTCACACCTGAAGGGCCTTAACGTGCCAGCCAGCCTCGGGAGTGTAAATTATGATTGTCGACAACAGACAGGCGCAAGTTGATCAACTTGCGTAGCACCGTAGTGGCGGGAGGGTGCGGGTTTCCGGTGACCCGGGCTGGAGCTGCACAGCAGTTGACCTTTGCCCCCTCTTGAGGCGCTCTCGCCTCTCGCGGGTGACACGCGTCACCAAGCTAAAAGGTTGCCCACTCCATCAACACCTCCCTTCCAGCCCACACCACCCCACTTTCTTCCCCTACACTTTCACTTTCTCAAGAGTGCGACGTCGCATTAGTTACGCCTCGCGTCTTCGAGAGCCTGCGGTTTACTCATATTTAGTTTGTTTTTCACGTCAACTGTCCATATCAAAACCCTGTTACCGAATTCCACGTTTACAATTAGTGTTTATTATAAATTTATCACATGTCAAAATGTCCACTGAGTTAACATATCGACAATATATGCTTAAGCAAACAACTAATTCATTGCTAGCGTAGAATATAATTCATATAATTTACATTTTCAGTTTAATCACATTTTTAAATATATTGCGGATTACGATCACTCAAGAGCAAAATTAATACCATAAATTCGCAGGTCACAAGAAATAACACGTAGCTTGTGTTCATTAGAGTGCGGTAAGTTGAACTACGGAGCCAGAATTTTTATGGCGCGATGTTTGAAACTAAGTTAAGGACACACACACACACTTTCTTAAAAAATTAAATTTTTTGACGTTTGGAATTCGTCTCTTTGTAAAAGACCTTAAGTATTTCGTTGCTGGACGCTATAAGTAAACTGCTAACGCGCACAAAGGTTGACGCACAAAATATTTGCAATAATGGTCATATGATAAACCTAACCAATACTACTTACAACATTAGACCGAGGAATAACTGTATTGGCATTACATGTTTGCATAGAATGTCCACAACTAAGTGAGCATTTTGAAGAACATCTTGTTCAGAACAATAATAAAAAATGCTGTTCATTCTAGTCACAGGTGCATAATTTTGAGTAACGTGATACTTATACACTGTGTGTATAAAGCCCGGTACACATTATCCGTAATTCCGCACCAAATTTCATACCTATTTCCGTACAAGTAGCGCTGCGACAGTGTGTACTGCAACTACGCCAGTTGCAGACAGAATTCGGAACTTTATTTCACATATCGTCCTATTTTTCATCGTAGTGTTCTCGCGCATTCGCAATGCACAGTTTCAGTCACCGCGCAACGCGGTACGCAAGAAGGGTTGCCAATATGCTTTGCATAGAAAAAAAATACAATACTTGTTTCCAACTGAACACACGACCGTCGGATGTTTCAAAAACCAAAATAATGCAAGATAGTTTCACTAATTTGACAACTACGTGCAAGATTTGTTATTAAATAGTTGTCAGCAATTTTACTGCTGTAATTAATAGCACACAACAACTAACATCACAAAGATATTTTTGTTCTTTGTGTACCGAAACATAGAAGTAAACAGTGATAGTGTGTACACGACACAGACGTTTTGCTTCAGAATTCGGTTATGAAGTCTCAGTTGATGTTTATGAACAGAACTAAGTAAGGTATTGAGTAGATAATAAAGGATAGTGTGGAGTGATGGAAATATACACGGTAAGCAAGTGCGCATTACGACGTTGACAGCGAGATCATTAGAAACAGTGGCACACAGCTTGACACAAAGAGGAGAGGTACCGACCATGGACTTTGTTAGAGAACCCTCCTAGCATTTGCCTGAAGAGATTTCGGAGAGCAACGGTAAACTGTAATCGGGATGACTAAAGCCGAGATTCGAACTTGGGTTGTCTCGTATGATGTTAAAATATAGAAATTAGCTAGAAGGGAAATAAGCAACTAAGGCTTAAAAGCGCTACCCTATAATTAGGATCCTAATCGAAAGTATAAAATGAAGAACACGTTATTCGTCTACGACATCCTGCTGGTCCTCCAGGCGGACACATAAAATTGCAGTAGGGGCTGACCAAACAAAGGAAATAGTGTTTTTGTTCTTGCACGCTTACATAATCACGTAAGCGATAAGCAGGGGTCACCGCGTGTTTGCCGATAATGTTGATCCCTGGCTGCAAGGCCTGTACTTGTGTTCTAACAACAAAGTTTCTTCTGTGCTGAATCTTGGTGAATGGCTGGCTCATTCAATGGAGCATTTTAATGTGCCTTAAAGATACGGAATTAGTTAGGGTAATTGTAAACACCGGGTGCTACAGTTTTAGTATTTTATTAACTTAATTAAATTAACAATAGGCTACTCTGTAAATAACGCATTTGGTAGAATTGTGAAGTTGTATCTATGCACCACAAATCTGTTAACATTCGAAAATTTAACAATCAAAATTATGTTTAGGTAAAGCATGAAGTATGCCTATGCTTTTCGTAAAATCAAACCGAAGATGATAATTTATCATAATAAGTTGTTTTGGTGTCCAGGCAGCAGAACGACAACTTTCCTCTTTAGTTATTTCGACGGCATATCATCAAGCCAATTGTGGTGAAGTACATAATAAATAAACATATTTTCACAGAGATTTTATTAGAGATATGAAAAATTTTACCGCTGGTAAGTCATGATATTTAAGAATGAAATTCTGTGCGACTTGTGAGAGAGAAATACAAGCTACTGGGCAACAGTTCTAGTATCTGAATATGCTGCTGTGTGCTTCTAGCCAACACATTATTATTACTTCAAATTTATAATTTTTTGTATACCACAACTAGGAATAATCTTTTTTAGTATATTATTTATACCCTGTGCAGCGGATAACTTGCGTTCTTTATCAATCATATTATTCGTTTATTTACTTAAAATCACTTATTTTAATTTTTTTTGGTAGTCAAGCAACCTAAAATAAACTTTTACACCATAAACAACAATGCCTGTGCATAATAAAGAGTAGGTATGCTATGTAAACAATTTATCTGTTTTACACAGTAAATTAACTGCATAGGTCATTAGTTTCTTAGTAACAATGAAAATTATTTCCCTAAGAAAAAGGTTTGTTGGAACCAACAAGTAGGGCCTATGTTGGGTCCACTCAACAGAAGTTCGGTTTATAGTCAAACGTTGCTAAATAAATAATAGGATTATATACAACCAAATTCGTAGTTCGTTTGCGTTTCAGTACTATATTTCGATTACTAAAATATTATTTATACATTAATATCTATAATCCTGTTTCAAAGAATTCTAAATGCTTGAATTAACTCTTTCTTAATGCAGAAGAAATTTTAATAATTCAGACCGAAAAGGAGATATATAAATGTGGATTCAAGGGAGTAACAAAAAGGAAATTGATGAGGAGAAAAGCTCTCCTTCACAGAGTTAGGGATAGAAGAAGAAAATAATAAGAACGAGCTAAGGTTGCTCATATAAATAAAATGAAATAAATAATATTCAAGAGATAATGAGATTGTGCAGAAAATTTAAGTTCGTTGCAAGCATTTTTTTTTCAAATATCTATTTTAATATTAGTTAAAAAAAATTAACGCGCGTTAAGTGATTGGTTTCAACCCGCTATTCTTTTAAGCAGGTTGTCCAACTTCCTCCATAAAAGTCCTGGTTACGTCCTTTTCTCGTGAACTAAATTTCTCATGTTGTCATTAGATGTATTATGACTGTACGCATACAATGGGGTAGTAGTTGCTATCAAAGGAACACACCGACACGCAGTACTACCGGAGGAAGGTGCAGTATCGACTCACCGGACTTGCAGGGGTCCATGCTGACGTCGTCGCTGACCCTGTGCGGGAACCTAGAATTGAGAAGCTGCTCAACAGTGAACTTCTCGTCCTTGCGAGGGCCGGAGTAGACGGCGTCAGCAGCGGCGAGGCCTAGCAGGGCCGCCAGCAGCAGCGGCCACATCGCCGGGGGACGTCGCCTCCCAGGCGTACACGCGGCCATGACGCTCTGCTCTCCTCGCTCTGCACCTCTGCTTGTTTGTCTCGCGGCCATCACTCGCTGTTCATCTCAGCGGCAACTGGCGATGTCTCTTAGGCTGCAACAAGCAACAGTCCTTCCGTGTCCATGTCCTGCCTCCCTGCTGGACCACACTTTCATACCAATTATGACTTCCCGAGATTTCAGCTATGGGAGTGAATGACCAAGCGGAATTTAGGTGGTTCGGGATAAAGTGAGCACTTGTGCCACCTTAGTTACTTTTATTCCTTTCAGTTAATTTTTGTTTCCTGCTACTTTTTAACGCAAACAAAGCATTCTTAAGTGACAAAATGTATAAAGTGTAGGCTCTTATTCTGGACAATGCGGTTGTTAAAGTTCTCATTCTATTACGAACCACCTTAATCGTGAACGTACGTCATTGCATTAAGTCATTCCAGAAAACCAAGCGTGATACTAGAAAAACAATAAAATGAAAACAATCCGAGTGTAGTTACAGTCAACAGATACAAAAACAAAAATAAAACAGGATCTCATAAATAAATTAAAACTATTCAAAACGAATAACAAAAAAAAAAAAAAAAAAAAAAAAAAAAAAAAAAAAAAAAAAAAAAAAAAAAAAAAAGCTAAGAAAACTCAGTTCACCACAATCAATACAGCACGGACAATTACTGAAACAAAGACAATGTTACGCACAGGACAGGATGACATAACGACTACGTCACAGACACTAGTCTAGAAACGTCCGGACAAGCTCGGCTGAGGAAATATACTGAGGATTTCTGTGTCTTCGTCGTTGTTTTGTCATATATACTTCCAATATCGTTCCCTTCGTTCGCAGTGGAGTCAATGGTCCACAACGTTGATAGTAGTAGGTTGTGTTTAGGAATAAATCACTTTTTGGAGGGTTGAGATAAGGAATACATCAACCATGCCAAGAGTTCGGGGTTTCTCCGATGAAATCAGCTATCAGTGACGTCCTTCTTTGTACTAGAGTAAAAATAGGGAACTACCAACCCGGAAGTCGAACCCGGATTGCAGCGGCGGGAGACTGCTCCAACCAGGTAACACAAAAAAAAAAAGTCAGCAGAAAACTGGGAAGGGAGATTCCTTGTACACACGAACACACATCAGTATATATTCCAATGAGAGTGTTTTTTCTATATGTGTATGTATGCATGTATTCCATATAGGATGAATAAATTAGTGGGATAAAACATTTTCATGCGTAGCCTATACTCGCCAAGTGGTTTGGAGTAGTTGCAAAACACTGGACACGCAATCGGAAGAACCTGGGTTCAATTCTCGATCCGACTACCCTGATGTATACGTGTGTATGTATGTATGTATGTATGTATGTGTATATATATATATATATATATATATATATATATATAGAGAGAGAGAGAGAGAGAGAGAGAGAGAGAGAGAGAGAGAGAGAGAGAGAGAGAGAGCGTGTGTGTATATATTTTACCTAAATTACTTCAGATACTTTAATGGTTATTGTCCAGGCCTTGGCCTATTCCTTCCCAATTAATTTCTCCATCCTTTCTGTTCCCCTACAAATGCTTTCTGTTGTTTGTGAGCCATGATCACCCACTTGCAGCGTTTGCAAGTAATTTTTTTTTTTTTTAACCTAATGAGAGCATATATCGTAAAACCGGCTCCAGTATTTTTATTCTTTAATTGTTATTTCTATGTAAGTAAATGTTTATACACATATACGTTATATTATTTTAGCTGAATATGTAACTAACAAATAATTATTTATTTAAATAACTAGCTAATATCGTACAACGTAATAAAACTGTGAATGCTCTCTTTCCAGTGCAAAAAGAATTTCTTGCAAATGAAGTTGAAATGGGATATCGTGGCCATAAAACGCTAAATAAGCAAACACAAGAGATAGGGTTGTAATTTCTGCTTGTACGGGTTAGCTTAACGAGGGGCGCATGCATCTTCAGGGGCTGTGCAATTTCGCCTGCCCGCTCGAATGTATTCGGCCAGTTAGCTAAGTGGAGCACATTATTGCAGGCCTGGCGACACGTTGCAGTGTTTATAATCAGTATACCCGCCAGACCTCGTACAATCTGCGCCTGCATCTGTTTATCGTCCTTCCTTACTCCATCTAGGGCGTTATGGCGTAAAAAAAACATGTATGTGCTGCGCGATGGTACACGTGAACTTAATCAAGGACAATCTGCAATGGAAACTGCTCCAAAACTAGAAAACCTTTTAAGACTCCGCTAAGTTTAGACCACTTGTATCCTTGTGTTCTCACTTCGCCCGTAACAACTTCACATAACAGGACATGAATGTTGGATCCAAACGATGTTAATAAGAAAATAGGGATACAATTTCAAACGTGTATCATTTGCATAAAAACAGCACTGCAACTGTGGAATGAAATGGTTCCAATGAAATCCACAACTCTGTATTCCAATGACTTGTATATATTCCAAGCACACAAAATTCAGGCCTACATAGGATCTGAAACTAGCACGTCGTTGACATCGACTCCAAAATGGTTAGTCAAAAATAAAATTTACTATAGTACACTAAAATATTTATTTTCACTCTGTAGTCAATGATTCCAATTTAAATTTGTGTAAGATGCATACGTGGCAAACACTGACTAGTTGGATACATTTTTAAAATAAACTTAGTCAACACACATTCACGCTGTGCGTGTACAGAAACATAATATTTTTAATTTTATTTAAGGTAGGTTTACGTCTCTCGAAACGATGTAATCACAAAGAGTTAAACATAATTTCACACAAGGGTAGGAACTAGGAGAGGATTCGGTCTCGGCCTATGCTAAGGAACCAATCAGAAATCGCCTAGGGCGATTTCGGAAAAAACTGAAAACCGAGCCAGGAATAGAACCACGGACCTACCGAATATGAGGCCACCATGTTATCGTTGCGACAACTCCCTCTGTAACATCACATTGCGACACACGTAATGCAAAAACGTAGTTTGTATACTTAACACGTTATTTTACGTGAGGTAAAATATCTACGATTAGGCTATGTGCAATGAAAATTTCTAGCTTGGATCTGTTTTCTCACCAACAATGTATCCTTCCGCCAAACGTCAACAATAACATTGCAAGGCTGACAGTTGCACTGCAAGCCGACGTACATTGTCCATCTGCCGCCACTAACTACGTCACCTATAAAATATTCATACATTATGTACATATTCCATTAAATGATTTTCAATATTTTTAGCCGCTGTTCGTAGTATATAGAAGAACTATTTCTAAGACATCATCGCCATCCTAACCAACCTCCAACTATCGAATAACAGACGTGTTTAACTCACTTTTAAAAATAATTATTACGAACAGTTTTTATACTTGCGGACGCATAAAAATTATATATAATACATAAAATTATATAATTTTACTGTATTGCATTTTCATTTGATTACACAGTTGTATGGTAATAACGGAAGTACTCCTAGTAATTTGCATCAACAGTTCGTTTCTAAAAGTATAAACTTGCCGTACGACTGTTTTTTATACAGGCGATGAACAGTATGCTAGTTATCTAGTATATTAAACGCAACTCAAGATACCGCTAACATATGATTGAAAATATAGTGGGAGAGTGAATGAAGAGATGTTGGACAGTGTTTATACAATGGGATTTTCGCCGCCTGTGAGGCTCGCATGAGGTGAGTATAGAGTAGTGCCGGAATGATGGAGCAGGAAAAACGGGAGATCACCGAGAAAACCCGCCTACCAACGGCATCGCGTATCAAAATGCGAAAATCCCGGTCGATATCCCCCTTACCACCCCCACCCCACCTAGGAAAGAAGTCGAGCTACCGGTCTACCGGTATGCGTGCTACTTGCCCAAAGCGCGGTAAATAATCATAAAACGTAAAATACAGAAAAGGCCTGAAATTAATACGCACATGTCAAGTAGGTATCGCGAAGCCTTGGAAAACGCAAATAAAGTCCATGAATTACCAGGGGCTTTCAGAATGAATAATCGTCTCAGCTTGAACGCCGGTGAAAAATAGGGCGCGAGACAACACCAAAACAAACACGCACGGCAAGTGAAGATGTCAAAAAACGATAATCACACACCTGTCCAAAATAAACTTTTAAGGAAACCATAATTTAGGTAGTGGTTTCGATAACAGTTTCTTAGAACAAATATACAAAAAAATATTACGCAGCATATTGCGTTTATTACGTCACGATGGTATCCAACGACGAGGAGCTGATCATAATCTACACATAAAATTTTAGCAGTCTAGAAGATTGCACTGAAACGCATTTCACTGGGTCTGTGGGGTCTAGGTGTCAGACTGGGCAGAAATCTTCAGAGATTATGTTCGTTTAGTACTGTCTGTATTGATCTAATTAATGATGTTGTACAAAGACGAAAATAGATCACGCATACTCGCAGTCTTGATCACAAGTATCCGCATAGCCAGTGATGAAAGACGAACGCAGAAAAAGTCTATCAAGTGAGCACATGTTAAGACTATCACAATCATTATTACTGAAATCCCAAAATTTAACTTAGCTTGCTCCAGGGGATTCAACTGTATTTCCTGTAGTATTACTTTCTTTTGTACAAATTAAATCTGAATAAATAAAAAAAAAACTTTTGAGAGCGAAGAAATATAAAGACACACTAATATATAGCAACAAGTTGCAAAAATATGTAAATTCATTCTTAAGGCGTCCAAATGGGGAAAAATTATAATTTGAAATTTGTATGAAATAGCGATTGTTTTGTAGACGTTACTCGGGAGTGCATTTTGCTCTTACGAAAAAAAAACCAATAGACATAAATAAATTTTAAAATTCCCCTCACAGTGAAACTACATGGCACGGGCTACTTGCTTGATATGAGTTAAAATCCATTACAAAGTTATTTTTTGTCATTATAGGAAAACTGGGTGAGCTAACATTTTTTTGTAAGAGGAAATGAACTACCAAGTAACGTCTACGAAACTAACACTATTTCATACAAACATAAAATTACATTATTCCTCCACTTGAACACCCTTTAGAACTGTTCACTCCTCTTTTCTATGGCTCACTCTACCATTAATATCCTAGTGAGTTTATTTACGTTCCACGGTTTATGCCGTTATGCTTAATAAGGCACGGCTTACATACAATATAAACCCAAGTAAACGTCACAAGCATCCATGTATGTTCTGGGATTCAAACCCAGGACCTCTCGAACGACCACGCTACGTAGGCCGGCTACACCAAGTTAAACCGGAGCAAAGAATAATTGCAAAAACATGGCAATTTATTGCCTGTATCATGGTTCTTGTAACTGACGATCAGACAAAAATAACACGTTAATTGGAAATTTTTTGTTTGTTTCCATAGACCCTTGCGGCCAACATCACCTAGTCCATACTGTCGGATCAAGGGCTTCCGAGTTATAATACCACACTAGTCGTGTCAAAATGTCATTATTAAGTTGTGCTTAACTGTGTGTGTGTTTTTTGTATGTAGTTAGTTCCTTACAGGAGCAAAAGTCAAAATACTAACATATTTGTTTATTTTACTTCTTGCTGGTTGGTCATATCAGTTAACTTTGTGCATGGCAGTTTAGTTATTTTATAAGTATTTAGCTGCTACCTTGAATTGTGTATCTTTAAACTTTTTAATATATTATTTTGGGCTTAAGCATTTTGGAAGCCCACGCAAGAGCCGTCTTATACTTTTTTCTTAGTAAAGGAAGCATAAGATCAGTAAACCACAGAACAAGATTTTATTATATGCCTACGCGCTACTTGGCCAATTTGCATGACTCCAGTATTTCTTTCAATTAACTTTTCAGGAAGTCGATGGATGTATATTAAAAACTTGTTTAGGCATTACTGAATGCATCTAAGTAATAATACAAAAATTGTACTGAAATAACTTGTGCAATATTACTAAATGTTGTAAATCTAGAATATTGTTTGTGAATCACCTATGTTTGTCACACCAACACACAAAAAATGTAATGAGAATCTCGTCCCTGATCTCTGCTCTATTTTTCTCTATTAGCCATAACACATACACTGTTCCAATTCCCTCTATTAGCCAATATACATACATATCAACACTGGTGAAGGGCAGTGTTCAAAGAACCAGTTAAAAGACATCGACGCCGAACATGGATCCTTGGCTTTGTGATAAGTGTGAACCTTGCAAGAATGACGTTACGAGACAGTGTTTAGGCCACGCGAGCCAAGTGCTTACAACTTTATCCTGCTCCTCTGTGACGTCAGCAAGCCGGGGGTACGCGTCAACTGGTACCGTTAGGTGTCCTTTGTCAGGGCGCTCCAATATGTAGATGAGAAATATTAATTTAATCTGGAACCTTCTAATTCGGTATCATTTATCGCAATCACTGATATAGTGTAAAATTATCTGAATGTTGTGTGTATATATACACACATTTAAGTCCTCACATAAAGTTGTTTCACTATTGCGCCGTTCGTCCTTTGATACTATCATTCACTAAAATTCGGCCACTGATTCGTTTAGCGTCGTTTGAAACTTTAAATCCTGCTGCTTTATCGCGCATCGTCTTATTGCGCGCCAATAGAAATATAGCACTTCCATCCTGAGACACAACCCCACATTCGTATCATACGTTTTTAGCCTACTTTCCGAAGGAAAGAGTTGGCATATGAGATCACCTTCCTGTTTGTATGTATGTTGCCCTAAAAGCTTTTGAGCGTTTGGACCTAATTTCATCAAACTTTGTACTCATATAGTACTTAGTACCCTGACCTGAGTTTCGTGTATTTCGTTTATGTCTTGATCATATTTTCAAAATGACGACCATTTTAACATTTTTCGGTGACATAAATATTTAAGGAACCGTATTCAAACACAGTACACAAAATAATCTAGAAAGGTGACTTGACTTTTATGTAGCCTATTTATTTTATGTAATATGTCTCAAAATGGCGGCCATGTTTATATTTTTAACATAATATGTCACATCTCAGAACACGTTTCTCTGAATTTCATCAAACTCTGTAACAATATGCTAAATACCAAGCAGACTTAAATGTTGTGAATTTCGTTCATACTTTGTTCATATTTTTCAACGTTTATATTTATAGAATAATACAACATATCTAAGTAATTATTATTCTGAATGTAATCAAACTTGGTACACGTATACAAAATAGTAATCTGACCAGACTTTGTGTATTTCGTTCATCCTGTATTCATATTTTCATTATGGCGACAATTTTATATTTTGAGCATAGTATGAAATACCTTAGGAGATATTTTCCGAAGTTCAATAATATTGTACACCCCTATTACTTTGAAAGTAGACTTAACTTTTTGTACTTTGTTCATCCTATATTAATTTTACAAAAGGGAGCCATTTTTCAAATTTGAGCATAATATGACTTATCTGAGGAAATATTTTTCCGATTTTTATCAATCTTAGTACACATATACTGTTTAGAAATATGACTTGACTTGTATTTGGTTAAGCCTATGTTCTTATTTCCAAAACGACAGCCATTTTTTAATTTTTAGCATAACGTACGTAACTAATTTCATCAAACATGATACACATATACTAAATACTAAGCTGACTTGACTTAAGAAGTGTATTTTATTCTTCCTGTGTTTATAGTTGTATAATGGCGGCCGTATTTATATTCTTAGCTTAGTATGACATACATAAGGAAACATTTTTATGAATTTAATTAATCTTAGTACACATATACTACTCAGTAAAATGGAAAGACGACTTTGATTTTTTGTTTGCGTTTATCTTACGTTCATATTTTAAAACCGCGGTCATTTTTCTATTTTAACATACTATGACATATCTAAGGAAATATTTTTCTCAATTTCATAACATTTGGTACACACATACTACGTACAAAGTTGACTATACTTTTGTGTATTTCGTCCATCCTGTGTTTATAATTTCAATATCGTGGTAATATTTATATTTTTAGCGTGTTATGACATGTCTGATGAAATGTTATTCCTAATTTCGTCTATCTTGGTAAACATACACTACTTAGTGAGTTGAGTTGACTTTGTGAATTTCGTTCATTCTATGACCATATTTTTAAGCGACTGTCATTTTAACTACTTTTTACGCTTTATGACACAGCTCAGGAAATAATTTTCCAAATTTAACTGAACTTGGTACATAATAACTACTAAGTAAATTGACTTGACGGTAGTGTTCTTTTGTTCATACTGTTTTTTTAATTTCAAAACGGAAGTTGTTGGAACATAGTTTGAACACACGAGCTATCTAAGGAACCATTTTTCAGAACTCCTTCATACACGGTACACATAAAGTACTCAGCACAGTAATTTGGCTTTTACGTTTTGTTCCTGTCAATGTTTGAATTTTCTAGATGTCCGCCATTTTAAAAGAATATGATTACACGAGAAATATAGTGTACCTATATTCAGAATTTCATTTAAATCATTATACTCATATTGTGACGTGGCTGTTTTTATTGTGTTGTTGTTATGACGATGCTGTCCCTGTTCGCGTCAGATGTGACGTGGCTGTTTTTGTGGTGTGTTGTTGCTATGATGATGTCCCTGTTCGCAGCGCAAGTTGTAGCGTGTCTGCTTTGTGTTGGTGTTTACTAGTTCGTAGGCGAAAATTTGTAGGTTATGTTTATATATTAAAAAAACTAGTTTTCAGTCATACTTTTTTTTTGTGTTGGCCGTAGTCAACATTTCGGTCTTAAACTCGCCGAAAGATGAATGAAAGGTTGACTTTGAAGGTGAATGCTGTGAATAAAAATACAGTAAATAATAATTTAGTACGAAATAGTTGTTATTTAATTCTACCAAATATTGGTAATGTTTTTAAAATTCAATAACGTCAACGAATTACAAACCTAAATTCAAAATACTGCCGGACATAAATGTGACCATTAAAATTTCAGAAAATTTCAAGGTCATTGAGTTATAAAAATTGTAATAACTGCAATAAAAACAATTTTGGTACAGTTTTGTATGCCTATTTTGTGAGTTTGTACATGGTGCCATCTGTTGGGTTCTGTACAAACTAAAAAATTTTTTTTCAGCGTTTTTGTCCCGAGAGCAAAAAAAAAAAAAAAAAAACAATTCAGGTCTGGATAGATTTTAATTGATTTGTTTGAAAGCTTCAGGTTAGGTCGTAACTTCAATGAGTATATTGTTGTGAACGTGAAATGGCGACTGTTAATATTACAAAACCTTATTTTTCCGGAAATTGCTAAACATATGTGGAATGTTGTGAGATTTAGGGCAGCGTATTTTATATGAAACAAATAAATATATATAATTATGAAAGTATTTAAAAAAAAACTCGAAATAACATGAAACATACTTATAATACTGGTTTTATGGCTTTAGTGCCAATAACGAAACACACACTCTATGTCTGTCTAACAGGTTTTCATACGGATGTATTTACTAAACAAACGTAGAACAACAATTTCTTCTAAATCACTTATACATATCTGGCGCATTTGCTATTGATCGGAATCTTTCAACTTAAATAATGTAATTTTTTCCATTTTTGTTAGTAATTTTTGTAATACCCGGTAAATTGATGACATTTAAATTCCTTTCAGAATGGTACGGCTTCTGCCTTCAAGTGACACTCAGTTTTCAAGCTTAGTTGCGATACAAAACGTTCGTAAACTACTTGCAATCTTCCTCTTATTCTTGTTTGGAACAGTTCATTCTGGCACGTCAGGACTAGGGAGGTTTGTCACGCGTTGCAGACGGCACCCGGTTGGCGGAACTCTTCAGTAGTTGACTAGCGGCTTCTGGTTCACTGCTGCTGACATTTACTACGAGCCCTTCTTCGTCGCCGTCATCCCTCACTTCTATCACTCTCCTTATCTTACCTTCTTCTTTATCTTCCACCATGTCTCCTCAAGTTTTCCTTTTTGTTATTGTGTTCGGTGGTACATGAAAGCATCTCAGTGGACGTGATGTCTTCTTCTTCCTCATGTACGCAGCCTCTCAGTTTTTACCTTGGTTCGTAAACTTCAAGGAATTATGTCTGGTATGTCGCCACATTCCCGTCATCTGTTTCGTTGCAAGAGAAAATTGTTAAGCTTATTAAAAAATAAAACTTTAGAAGAAAAATCAAGTGGGGTAGGAAACAGAATATTTGATTTTAGAAACGTAGTAAGAAATTCTAAAGGCAGTAAGGCTGTCATTTACAAAATATTAAAAATGCTTCTCTTTGCGAACATCTCAATTTTTGTAGTATCTTCACTTGTCTACTGTATGAGTTCTACTACATAACACTATTTTTAAACATAGACAACGCTTCGTAATCCCAGAAAAGGAACGTGAAATTACGTAACATAGGCCTACATGGGTATGCTAGAGCCAACTGTAAAAATGTGACAGGAAACCACAAAAAATACAGTATTTTGTTATTTTAGGGAAAAACTATCTCACGGTTAGGGTTTGGTCTCAGATAATTGTCCATGCGTTTGCACAACTAGATACGTGTTTTCGTGAAAAGGGAGATCGCTACTATGCACAGACTGACTGAAACCTCAAAATACTTACTTTACGTACAGGGAATGTTCAGTGTCACGCTGTTATAGGTCAGTGTGAATGTCACAAGTATATATTTTTTCAATCCGTAGGAAGTTTTCTTATTGACATCTCCCATTCAAGTGATCCTATGTTTGAAAAAAAAAAAAAAATTTATTGGCGTTACTTCTTAGTTGGGAAAACAATTAGAAAATTGTCGGTTGTTCATATAAATACGAGTGATTTTGCAGTTTAACATTACATGTACTGTACTTGCAATTGCTGCAATTGAGTTCTAAAAGTACAATGAGAAAATCGTCCCATGACAGTCGATAAGTTATTTTAGTAGTGCGGTAAATTATTTCTCAAAACATTTAAGAATTAAATTATGATTTTCAAGGCGGGTGAAATATATTTTCAAGCCTAGAAAGTTTTGTTTTTCAAAATAATTACGTTTTCCTGTAATATAGACTACACGCCCAAAATTTACTAACCCTTTCAATTACCTTAAAACAAACCGCATAATAACTACTGTATTTGCATACTTAATAGAGGACAATTTGTAAAGAATTGATATTTATATTATTGTTTAATCACATTTACAGTAACTTCGAAACAAAATGTAATTTAAGTGAGTAGACGTTTGATTTAAAACTTGATGAAACAAGCTTTTTAAAATTAATCTCCACTTTGGAAGTTTCTTTTAAATTTATTAGTAGTTTGTGCCTCACTTTACTTCTAAAAAAAAAAAAAAATACGTTAATATTCTCGTTGTCAAATTACTCCCTTTAAACTTTTTCCTTTCACGTTTTGATGAACAACAGCCAAAAAATTATTTCTACCCTTGCCAACCTTCTTTAGAGCCGGAACTAAAGACTTTCGGAAGCCTCTTCGACAGGTTTCACTACGTTTTGTTGACAATGGCGACGGATTAAAGGTAAGTCTGAGATGACGTGTCTGTAACACGATATTTGTTGAAACGTAAATAAACACTTTTTTTTCTTTATTTGAATTAGGAACAAGTGAAGGAATCACATGTATAGAAGTCTCCGAGTTGTGTGTGTATGCATGTGTGTGTGTGTGTATATATATATATATATATATATATATATATATATATATATATATATATATATATATATATATATACCATTCTACATTGTATACTAGGGCTTTGGCCCTTTTTTAATTTCGTGATCGTCTAGCTTTAACATTGTTTATAGTCAAATTTATCATAGTATAAACAGTTATATCGAGTCTCACTGTAACTATAGCATTGATACTCCCAAACATGCTTATATTTTGCACATCGTCAAACTTGTTGAAACACATCTTACACCTTACACGAAAGGAAATGTTATGATTACGTCCCAAATTCATGATATTCTATGGCTTAGGTAACGAAATTATGTAACTAACTGACAAAACATTTACGGATTTAGGTTGGGATACACAATCAACCATGTTGATAAGTCTGTGCCTTTACTCGTAAACATGTCAGATACAAACTGAACACATTATATGCGTTTATATTTGATAAATCAATGTAATATATAAACACGCGATAGTAATTATGATTGGTGTTCTACCCGACGGCAGGTTCAGAACCGCGAAGTGCGCCGGGTGATGAAAACTACGAGTTTATTCTGCGATGGCTCGCTATTTCCTTCCATGATTTGGTGATGAGGGGGCAACACAATACCTCCTGAACCCGGAGGAGACTACTGTAAATACTGACCTTCCCGGTCTGGAATCGAACCCGGGACCCTTGGCGCAGCAGTTAGGAGCTCTAACCACTTTTTTTTTAATGTTAGGCTCCTTGGCGAGGTCGCAACATCGCCAACGAACCAAACAACCCCCTTTTACAGCTTTAGTATGTGACAATTCCCCAGTTGTGACAGTATATGGTGACTCTGACAATTGAAAAGACGCTAACAGACACAAATTTTACACCCAGTCAGGCCCGGGAATCGAACCCAGAACCCCTCGTATCCAAGTCGGTCACTCAATCAACTGAACTACGGGGGGTCGGCGACCACTAAGCCAAACGATCGTTGGTCGGACTATAAAAATACAAAATAACAAAAATAACTCTTAAGACTTGCATTCAGGCAGGTACAGTGGCTCTAACCGGAACCAATTTTCGAACTTACGCTTGTATCTCTTCACTTTGCATCTCTTGAAGGCTACTTGTTTGTATGTTTCGATGAATCTAACTTATTTTTTCCTATAATACTTATTTCTCTGATACTCTCAGTGTTGAAAGTAATAATAAACTATGCCTGAAAATAATATAAAGCTGTGCGTGATGTTTCATAACTCCGGCAAGGTTGTGGAAGGCAAAGATGTTTTGAAGTCACGGAATTATGACCTTTTCAATACACACATTATTTTCGCAGGGCTGCTGTTGCAATATTTTGATGGTAACTGGTACCCTTTTCCTACAAAATGGAAGACATGCCTACAGAGTGCAATTGTACGCATAACTCAAGTTCGCCAAAGTTCATACGTGTGAAGATTTCAAAACCACTGAGTCAATTACGGGTGTATATCTCTTATTCCAAAGACAGGAACATTTCGATACATTGTCGCGCAGTAATGGCGTATTAGAAATAAAGGTGACTGTATAAAAAGCTAGGACAAATGTGTTTTTTTAAAAGTGCGTAGTTCATGTGTGCACAATTATCCCTACAGCCAGTAGTAACGTTACTTATTGGGCGTATTAGATATCACTCATACAAGTTCCATAGTTTGTGCAGGGTTTTTACTCACCGAGATTACTCTAATTTGGAAATAACTATAAAATTGTATTTGTGCAGAGATAAGTATCAACTCGAACCTCAGCAATAACGTTTTCGAGATTATAGTAAACTACGCCATTCTCAAAACTGCCGCCAACAGCATCACCCTGGTTACAGTGTTTCTGCAGTTATACATAACAGAACACAAAAAGGTAAAATGTTCCCAAAACTTGGCAACATTGCATCACGATACGCGCGTAAGTTTCTTCTCGTCAGACTACAGTAGTTGCATGGAACATTTCGAATGATGAGGATTTGTTGGGGTTTCGGTATTGTATTAGGTTCTTACTAATAACAACTAAAATCAAACACAATATCTATTTCTATGCCATACTGCACATTACATTTTTTGCTCGAGGTTCCGTGCGCATATAAAGCCGCGTTTACACCGGAGCTGACAACATTGCTGCCAGCAAAAGCTGACAACATTTACAAAAATCGTACTTTTTATTCCGTCAACATTTGCTGCCAACAATGCTGTCAGCACCGAAAAGTGTTGGCAGCATTTACCCTCCAGTAGTCGGTAAAGATCAAAGAATGTTGTCCAACATATGCTGGCAGCAATGTTGACGGGACTAAGCGACCGTCAACAATGTTGGCAACACTTATCTTAGCGCACGTGGTTGGCCGCAATGTCGTTCCGACAGCGTCATACTCTAGTGTTGTTTGTTTGTTTGTTGTTTGGTGTCCGTGTTTCTCAACTCAATATGAA
>PNEQ01135587.1:0-10550 GCA_003012365.1 Medauroidea extradentata
ATTTCATCATGTTTCGGATGTGCTAGTAGTCACGTCCGCCGCCCTCGAAGGGTTAAGACGCAGTTGGGACAGGTATCTATGACGTAGTTCGGCGGGATTCCCACTATGAGCCACCCGGGCTTTGAATCATCGGCCAGCCCTCAGGGTGTTACGAAACAGCCGCCGACCACTGGCCTCCAGGATCATGGCATGCAACACTATAAACTGAGTACTCAGCATAACTTGTCATTAATTTAAAATGTGTTTTATTGAGCCAATACATGTTCACTTTTGAGAGTGTTGAAAAGTTTACACTGGTTTTTAAACACATGGAAGTTTTCATATTAAAAACCGTAAAGATGGCTGCTAAAAGGCTGAAAGAAAACTTGAAGCAGTGCTCACTTTATCGTGGATGGCCTTTAATGTCAGTGTCACCATCATCTAGTTGGTAGCTCAACATCTGAGACGAGCGAAGAGTTTTCTGAGAACGCCAAAGAATTCGTTGGGAAAAATTAATTTCATAGGCCTACAGTGCGTCACGCACCTCAGTCAGCCACAAACATTGAACAAAAAAAAGGGAGGAGAATTAGAATGGCGTAAAACGAGGTGAAGAAAAAACACTATCAGGGTTAGTGTAAACACAATTTCAGAGTAAAATGTTCGGTACAAAGCCTGTTTTAAAAACTCAATTTTTAGATACGACAGTAAAAAAGGGATTACAAACAAAAGTTTTATTGTAATAGGCCTACAATAGTAAAAAAAAGTGTAAGCTAGAAATTTGTTTTTAATTTTGCTTCTATTCACCCCAGTTTTTCTACTCGCCCCGTTTTACGACACTACATTAAAGTAATACAGACCGACAAACTCTACGTTTCAATTATGTGTACGTTGCACTTCCCAGATATACATAGATTGTACACAGTAATTTTTTGCACAGATAAAAAAAAACCAGTATAGGGCCTATGTATTTGCCAAGTATTTTTGTAACGCAGTGCAGCGCATAATTTTTACGTTACAACGTTGCAAAACATAACAAATTAAACGCGTACCTCTGTGTGTTCACTGACTACCGACTTCCGCGAATGGCCAGTTCGCTTCTGTATACCTAGCTACTCCGTGACGAGTGTACGTGTTTTGTGTGTTGTGAATGCGTATGTATATCACTGTGCGTAGGTACAGAAACCGGCCGGCGATAAGAGCTAGACTGGCTCCTGCGCCAACAACAGTATCTCCTTTATGTGCGGGGCGCGAAAACGGCGCGGCGTACAGTGTTTCGGACGTTGGTGTTTTCCTATGGAACTTTAAGAGCGCGTGGTAGATAAATAAACGCTGAAAATATTAATTGATTCTTACGCTTTTTTTCGAAGCCAATATGGATAAAAATACCCAATGACAATCCTAGATAATGGTATTTGCCAACTTTATAAGCAAATATTTATCCAAAATTACTACTTCTTTACTCGTGATCTCTTGCGCCGCAGTTAAATGCACGAGGTTCCGGCGTCAGAGATTGTGCCTCAGAAGTTCGCAACACTGGAAACTATTTCGTTTCAAACGTTGGCTAAAACTATTGTCTAGGATTGCTATTGTTTAACTTTCGCAAATTGGCTTCAAAAAACCTACAGTTAGAGATTAATGTTTTTAGCGTTGAATTATGTACCACGCCCTCTTTACCGGTGAACCTACTTCTTATTTATGAAAAGTGAGTGAAAAGCCCAGTGTGTGTTTCTCTACTTTTGTTTTACGATTCCGGTTGATATTTTTTTTTACGTGACAGCAGTCTGAAACAGCCGTTTTTAGCTATTTTGAAGAGCTCCGAAACAGTGTTTTTTAGAATGATGTCTAAATACAAAAATAAAAAAACATGGTTTTTAATTTTTTTTTTTTATTTTCCTAGATAAAGATATCAAACACACATTGAGTAGTATTTCATACAAAAAAATTCTCCTACCACGCTGCAGCAGAGTTCAAACACCAGGTGTAGGTATACGGCTCCTAACTGTCACCAGTGTTATTGAACTATGGCAGTTTTCACATGTCTTTCAAGAATGTAAACCAGTAATAAATGAGCAAATAACTCGTAGTAGTACTACCACGTTCTACTCGCTTGTGCGGTTACAAGCAAATTAATAGTCGATAGGTAGGGCCACGTTTTTGCCCCACTTTGTTTCAGTGACTCACGTGCACATCGGCAGTTCTGTTTCCAGGTTATTGGCAGCGTGTTTTTGTTCAGACACGTTTCTCATTTTACTGCACCAATCAGAGTAAGATTATTGTGAGTCTGTACGTCTATAATTTGCCAAGGCAAGTGAGAGTAAAATCATCCAACCACAGACGATGTAGCAGAGCTGCAGGTGTGCACATGACGCATCGAAACCAAATGTTGCAAAATCTTTTTGCCATAAAATCGCGGCCCAATCAATAGCTTAAAGCCCGGAAATTTCGCGGGACTTGTGTACACGCTTGTCTTCAACTACTAGTTCGTTAGCTGCTGCTCCATTGAGTGGTATCTCAGTTGGCAATGAGTAGGGCCCGGTCACAGAATATTTTGTAATACAGAAGTGAAATAGCCGGTAGGACAGCGAACTCAATCACACACGTCAGCAAAATGGCTTCCCTGGCCAGCAACATGGCGGAGACGCGTACCGCCAATCAGCGTAAAGTGTCTAACCTGCTAGCAGGCAGCCGGACCAATAGGAAACCTGCCGTAATATGCAGGAGCCAAACATACAACGGGACTGGAATCAACAGCCTCGGGTAGCCAATAAGCGGTGAAGTTCGCCCGTATCACACTAGACGACACGTCATTTCACGTCTGTGTTACTATTTAGTCTGTGGCCCGCTAGTGTCCGCGAAAAGATTTTTGCGCCACTTTGTTTCAGTGCCTTACGCGCGCACCTGCATCTCTGCTTTGTGATCAGTGATTGGATGCCTTAACATACAACGTCTGGAGGTTAAACCCGCAAATCACATACGTGTTGTGTCACAGTTATCCACGTACTGATTGGCACAGTCAAATGAATAATAACTCTGCACAAAAACACTCTGCCAATAATCATGAAGTTGAGCTGCAGGTGTACACGTAAGACACTGAAACAAAGTGGGGCAAAAATCTTTTCGCGGAAACTACCGGGGCCCTACCGATCACAGTGATGGCAGAGAAGTATAAGTTGTTGACGTCCAACCTGACCTATAATCAATACGAGAAATAATCGTGATTTTACTCATGTGGTATCGCTGTATCAGCGAGCAGCCAATGAGCAACTGTTGTCTGTTTCTGTCAACATTGGCGGCTAGTCTACAGGTCAGTGAACATGCGAATTTTTCCAGTGTCTACTGACTCAACATCCAGTCCCTTGTTAAAAGCGATATGTCCTGTATACCACAGCAATCTCGTTTCATCTCCTAGCTATTTATGTCCAATTCCCTAATGTATATTTGCCTATCGCCTATTATTTTGACCAGTGATGTAGTTCCAATTTGCAAATGTTTAAAGCGCGTTAAAGCGGGGTAGGCGTCCCAGGGAGAAAGAGATGCGCGCGCAGGTCTGGCCGTGTATATACAGTTGTTATTCAGTATTCTGACGAGAAGGCTTAAAACGGTTGTCTTTTAGAGTCACTTATATGATAACTGGCAGAGCAGCCAAATATAACGGAGTAATATTTGCTACGGGGCGGCCAAACAAGCCCCAAACACTCCAGTGAAAACATGTATTATGTATAAAACCTTTAAAATAATGACTCGTTGATGTAAGTAATACAACAATTATGTCCATACACATCGGTGTTCTAAAAATATATTTATATTATGTGTCCGTTCACTTACGGAAATATGGTGCAGCTGCAACATATTGGTTGCCCCCACGACAACAGTCTTTCATGATCATCTAAACACTTACAAAAGCACTGCCAGCAGTATCTGTTGGGTAAAATAATGTCGTTTGTGTCCATTACAAGCATATGTATACATAGTCATGAAACATTTTTCAATCCCAATAATTATATCTCAGATAGCATATTCACGTTAAATAAAGAGTCTGATAAATTTCATGTCATATGCCACCTAGGTTAAACCTAATACTGTACCCGTCTAACAAAAATACTGACAGACTTTATAAACGCCGTTTACGGCCGCTATTCTGTACGGAAAAGTCAGTTTTTCTGTACTTAATTTTTTCACTTAGTAATATATTAATATATCTGCAGAGTTTGTGCGTTCGAGGCCTCGAAACGCAAGGGCGCTAAAACCTAATATGGGAGGGCGGTAAAACCGAATGTGGCTCACTCACCTCTTGCCTATTCGTCTATATGCCCGATGCGCTCAAATGGCAACAGATTTATATAAATATATATTTATTTCTGTCACCGACACGACTGACCGTGACTTCAAGCTGTCGTCCTGTATTTTTGTGACGCGCTACTGTAGATGAAAGTATAATGTAGGTTTAAAGACTATTCTAAAAGTTTTTGTAAAGAAAATAAAGCAATTAAAACCGATTATCACTTTAATTTGTGCATGGTATTAATAAACATGGAAATTATAGAGCCAAATCGTTTTGAATTTTAACACAACAAAAGGTGCATGTTTTGCGTGAATCCATTCAAGTGTAGGCCTACAATTTTGCAATGCACAGCCAAGCAGCGAATTTCAGCATGTGCTTTCATATAAGTAAATAATAATCACGTAAACTAGCGAAATGTTTCGTGGCTTTATTTGTTTAAAGTAAGAACATTGGGCATTTTTCTCATAAGCTATTGCATGGCCAGAAAACTAATCCGTGAAAACAAGGAAAACGCCAACACATAACTTAGAATAAAAATACAACAATTACAATGCTGCCGAGATAACTCAATCACTATACATCAGTATATTCGAATTCTGTACAAGTATTATATAAATACCACCTAATTTTCTTTCTTGCAATTTTTTTTCCATTTTAATGCTTGTTTATGTGAAATACAAACTATATACACACACACCTACGTTTTGACAAAATAATTCTGTTTAAGCATTACTTGCATTGTTTACAAATGGTTTCAAATTATATTTTGTAAGGAAACACAAAATTAAAAAAAAAAGTAAAATTTTATTTTTAAACTTGAACTTGTGATTTTTTTTTTTTTAATGCGTTATACTTTTGTCTTCGTTTGATAAACTTTTAGAGAAAAACCAATTTACTAAACAATGCTCTGGTTTTGCATCTAAACACCGAAGATATTCCGCCGCAAGTGTTGTGTCTCTTTTCTTACGTAATTTGAAATCTCAGCTATAAAATATTTTTACTGCAAATTTGTTTTGAAATACGAAACATAAACATGCCTCTAGCAGCACATACAGCATGTGAACTAGCACTCAAGCACACATTGTCGAGTTACCAATCTATCGTCGACAGGAAAACGTCTCGTCTGCTGTTTTCTTGACTAATGTAGCCAATATTTGCTATTACACGAGCCCAAATACCGAATGTTTTAAGTCAGTGTGTATTCAGCGGGGTTGTTCTGTTGTCGCTCTGCTACAGACACGTCAGTGACGAGCTACTGCCTTGGAAATAGGAGAGGATTCGCGTGCACAGGCGTATGCCAGTTCTTGTAGTAGGCACGTGGCATCGTTGCACTCGGAGACTGCAGACGCAACAGTAACAGATCCAGATAGTTTTACGACGGGGACAGCCTTCACAGTTCTTTTTACAATCCAGTCGACCTCAATTATTCATTTCCTGCTTCTCCTTGATGTAGTACCTTGGTCAAATCACAGACTAAATAGTAATACAGACGCGAAACGGCGAGGTAGTCATTTGATACGGGCAAACTTCGCTGCTTATTGGCTGCCCGAGGCTGTTGATACCAACCCCGTGTCTGTTTGGATCCTGCACGTTACTACAGATTTCCAATGGACGACTTGAAGTACACGCCCCCTGACGTCACACGCAGGGGAAATACTCTGGAAAACAAAGCTTATTTACAAACATGCTGATTTGTTAGTTGGTAATTGCAGAAAGCAAAAATGTTGCACATTCATATATTTGCACGTAAGGGTAAAAAATATTAGTTTCAATTTCATGGTTAAGATACGCAAATACATAAGATTAATGTTTACCTGAAAAAACGGCAAATTCCAAACAAATAATCAATTTTCTTGACGTACATCTCATCCGGGACATGTGAAGCTAAACAGCTAAATGAAGGTTACGTTCGGCTGCGGTATCCATGGAGATAAGAATTTTATATCCCACACCTGACTGAAGCTCCGCCTCTTTTCAAGTCGTCCATTGGCTTGGCTGTCGGCTAGCAGAGCAGCTGCCTCACGCTGATTGGCAGTAGGCGTCTGCTCCATGTTGCTGGCCAGGGAAGCAATTTTGCTGGCGTGTGTGACTGAGTTCGCCGTTTTTTTGGCTATTTCACTTCTGTATACCTAAATATTCTGTGATAATATTCCATTGCGATGCAGATGTCTGTCAAAGATAACTAAAGATAATAGAAAAACATAAATAAGCAGAGTGTGCTTCAGTCAACATGTTTTCTTATTCTCTTAAGTCTTCTTTGACATACATCTGCATCGCAATGGAATATGTGCAAAAAACTACATTCAGCCATGCACTCACACTACGATCATATTCCTGCTTCTCATTTCTTTCCAACCAAACCAAGGTATATTCGCTCACTCTTTAACTAGGCCTACGTGTTTATTATAAGCAGAGATGATGGTATACCGCGAAAATGCTTTGTGCCAACACATCCATGTATGATTAGGTGATATACGTTTGATACAAATTAGCTCTCTGACCAATATCAGGCATCAACTATTACAATAGCGGGATTCTTATTGGCTCAGTCAAATAGGGTAACAGCTCCGTGTACAAGCGAAAACCAATAATTTTTGTTAAGTTTTTTTACATACATTGAAACCCAGCAAACGGCAAGTTTTCTCGCAATAAACTATAATCTCTAGTTATATGTAGAGCCCACGATTTTTGGTGAAAAGAATTCTGCAACAATTTGTTTCAATGCCTTGTGTACACATATACAGCTCTGCTTCATGGTCAGTGATTGGCTGTTTTAAATTCTCGGCGTATTGGGGTTTTACCCGCAAATCACAGACGTGTGGTGTCGCAGTAACCTTGTTCTTGTTGGCACAAGTCAAATGAGCCAAGCCTGTGCAGTTACACATTCTGCCAATAATCAAGAAGCAGAACTGCAGATGTGTACGTAAGGCACTGAAACAAACTGTTGCAGAATTCTTTTCACCAAAAATCGAGGGCTCTAGTTATAAGATAAAGAATGTTCCAGGTTAAACACGGAAAATTCTAGGCCAAAGACGCAGACTAAATATTAATACAGAAGTGAAATGACGAGGCGGTTCATTATACGGGCGAACTTCACCGCTTATTGGCTGCCCTAGTTTGTTTATACAAGCCCCGTGTCTGCTAGGTTTTTACATGTTACGAAAGGTTTCCAATTAGCCTGGCTGCCGGCTATCAGGGTTGCTACCTTACGCTGATTGGCTGTAGGCGTATCCGCCATGTTTTTGGCCAGGGAAGCCATTTTGCTGGCGTGTGTGGCTGAGGTCCTACCGATTATGTCACTTCTGTATTCCTAAATATTCTGTATCAAAGACTTTTCGTGAAGGTCTCGGAGTGTTCGTTCAGCTATAATTACAGACACGTCTAGTACGATCTGGACTGAAGAAATGACTCAGAAATAATCATGTAGGCCTACCATAAAACAAACAATCGCGTGCAGCCCAGGCTAATGCTAATTGCTAAGTATACAACTACTAAAATCATGACGGGAAGTTTCACGTAATATTTACTCCAGAGTGTGGCCATCCAGTTGCGAACATCAGCACGACTGTCTTTCTCTCTCGCGCAAACATCTGGTGACACAAAAAGTAGTAGTGGTTGAGACGTACGGGACTCGTGTAGCGAAGATGGCGACGTCGAATATTGAGTGGTAAGCGTGTAAAGAGTATCGAAAACACTACAAAAATAGTGGGTAAGGGGGCAGATTAGAACCATGAGATACTTGGCCGCGAGCCATTTCGGAGATAACAACTCGGAGTGGGGCTGCCTAATGGCCGCATCGGGGTCTGTGAAAAGCGGAGACGGGTGAATGATGGGAAGGTCGTGAGGGAGGGTATGCTAGATGAGGATGAAGGGAGAGGGTAGGGCGAGAGCACAACGGCGCAGTGATGGGGTGTACCTAGCTGCAACCTCACAGGAACGGCACAAGAAATGGATGTTGATACGGGCTACCCCCCTTCTCCGTCCTCAGCAGTTTCTTATGAGGTCCTGCTTCCCCTCGCCCTGCCCAACACCCTTACGCCGTCGTCGCGGAACCCTGAATGCAAATGAGCTGCTCCGGGCGAACTGCGGAACTGAAGACGCCGGGATCATTACTCGTTGATAGGCTGTCGTTACAGGTTCATCGGCGTGCTAATGTCTCGACGGCGAGGGGTATGAAAACACTGCGTCCCATGACGCGTGCGTGCACAGGACGACGAGAACCGTGGCTTGCTTGACACCTAACTTTTCTACTACCATCATCTCGAGCGATGCAAGAGGAGTCAGTGAACCCGGCGCGTGAGACGTGCTGTAGCGTACTACGGAAAGTATTTTTTCTTATATAACTATTTTAAATGTTGCCAATGCGTTTATCTACGAAAAGAAGACGCACTTCAAACTGTATCTCTATAGGGTAAACTGACCATATATCGTGATATAACATAATATCGTGATAAACCACGTTGAGGACTTCACAACATTGGGAAGGCCCTGTACACCGAGTTCACTATACTCTGTCCACTCTAAGGTTGCAGCAGAAATAAAAATTGATAACGAAATTAATCAAAGCAATTGAATTATGCCTTGATTCCTCACATTGTGATTGTGTCGTAGCATAGTTACCTTGCATTTTTCAATATTTCAAATGAAATTTTCGCTGTGCGAAAAATGTTATTGACATTCACTTAGCTGGATTAGCTGCAACCTTATAATGGATAGAGTATAGGTCGCCAACAGAGAGCAGGCATGTACAGTTTCGGCAATAAGTGACCACTGTATCAAATATAATATCACAATTAAAATATTAAACATGTTTCTGTTACTGAAGTTCGAAGTCTTAGTATCACGAAGTAGGGTAGGTTTACCCTAATTTAAAAAATGCCGTCTGCTAATTAAAAACATGATTGCCAAGCTCCTCAAAAGTGCTAAAAATGAGTTTTTGACGTTGCTGCAGCTGAGAAAACATAAACCGTCATCGGAAAATCTAATCATAGAAACATGCATTGGACATTACGTCATCATTTCCACGAATAAAATAATAGGATCATCGTTTGAAGTCCCTTTGAAAACGGTTTCTACGAAAACAATGCACACTAGTTTAGTCCTTCGTGCTCAGAGGCGATAAGGTGTTTGACGGACGTGTTATATTCGACTTAATAGCCACTCCGTTTCCGTGCCTCGAGTGTAAAAATAAAGCTAGCGTCCACTAACTCTTAAGGATGTTCAAGTGCGATAAAATCATAACTTTATATTAATATGAAATATTGTTAGTTTTGTATACGGCACTAGTGAGAACATTTTACTCTTACGAAACAAGTTTAGCTCTCACAGTTTTCTCATAACGGGGTGTCAAAGTCAAAATTTGCTTGTTACGCTGCCAAAGAAAAAAGAATAACATAGTCACAAGAAACAGCATAACCTCGACTACACGAGCACTGAACAACCGAGTGTCCGGGATACCTGAGGCGCTCTCCAAAGTACCTTTACTGATGAAATAATTTTTTAATTGGTTGATATATAAATTGGACAGTTATAAATGTTTTTTTTTCAATGTAGCGGGCTGTTTCTACGGAAACTTAATATGATCGTGAGTTAATTATTTATTTATTGACGTCATAAGGAGAGCCGAGTTTAAGATTTTTCTAACTGGGTTATGATAAATACTTGCAGTTCATATTTTCCCAGTTTCTGACTCTTCGAGGTAGGCTCGGACCACATTAACTCGAATAATCAGGATTGTACTACAGCAAATAAAAAAAAATTAAATGCTTGATGGCTACTCAGCTCAAACCAACTTGCAAAATTCATGCGTTTATTAACATACATGATTTAAAAAAAACCGTCGGTATTCGACACTTCTCTGTAAAGACATGGTATCTTACTGCTCATACTCATATGCAAAAGTTTTCTGCCATAGTAGGGCGAAAACAATGTTTTTCCACGGAAAAGTTTTCCCAATTGAAGTTCTTTCTTCCGCCAACAAAGATTGCGTGAAAGGATATGTTAATAGTGCGCCTTTAGACTTTTATTAGTGTGGCTATGTAAAGAACGGAAACCTTACTGCGCACCGAGAAGTGTTATCTTTGACCGATAGGCGTTTATTCTATAACTGATCAACAAACATGAATGCTGCATGCTTAGAAATAGCATAAAAAAACGTTAAACGTGTATATACCCATTTTATGTCCTCCACTAATTTTTAAAGTTTATATTCTCGCGGCTGAAAATGGCGAAAATTTGATGTTTGTTCGGATCGTTATATTAAACTATTGGTGCATAATCATTAAAAAGT
>PNEQ01135587.1:10650-32403 GCA_003012365.1 Medauroidea extradentata
AGAAATTTGCCTCACTTTGTGTCAGTGACTTGTGTGCACGTCTGCAGACTTGCTTCACGGTCAGAGATTGGATGTTTTGACATTCGTGTGTCGTGGGGTTTTACACGCAAATCACAGACGTGTGGTGTTACAGTAACCTTATTGTGATTGGTACAGTCAAATGAGAAACGTCACAGTTCAAAGGCACGCTGCCAATATACATGAAGCAGAACTGCAGACGTGCACATATGGCACTGGAACAAAGTGGGGCAAAATTCTTTTCGCGAAAAGTTCATGTCACTAGTGATGGGCGTGTAGGCCTACACTACACCATTGCATTTACTATTACTTTATAAAATTATAAGATTAGTACTCAATCTCTCATAGAGACGAGCTATCGGCGAGAAGACGCAAGTTTGGTGGTTTGCGCTTAGAGGCTAGGGCGAGGCGTGATGAGGTGCAGCGTCGACCTTATTGCTTACACACTGCAAGCCTTGTACGCGACAAAAAAACGGTTGGCAACAGTGAACATAAATGCGCTAACTACCGTGTTAAACATTCCATGACGCCTTGAGAAGGTATGAGGGAGTGTAAACTGGGTTCGAGTCCCGTATTACGTAGAGCATGTGTGTAACCGGTATGCGAGGCGTGACTCGCTGATTTGCTCCAATTACAACTAAATTATCACATTAACCGAGTAATTGTGTCTAATTTTAGGCCAACAAAAATATTTAGGCCTCTATATTGTTAAAATAGCAATAACTCATTTTACAAGCCCTTTTCATGATAAACAACTAACACGAGCATGAAAATTTTAACGTATGATTTCGGGGACGAGCTAGAATCCAAACGCCTTTTTAAGTTTTCATTACCTTTTAAATTTTGATCCTCGACTGAATCGGAAACTCCTAGAGGGACCCAATCTATTTGTAACTGTAGGGCCTCACGGGCGGTTTTAGGGGGGGGGGAGGCTTCCGAGCTGAAGGGCCCCCGAAATTCGTGTTCAACGTTATGTAGCCAAAGTAGTCTATGTCTAGTCGCCTCTAGGAAACTGAAGTTTTGTCCTATGATGATCCAAGTACATTTAATGTGTCCTACTTATATGTATGTTAATTTTATGTTCTGTAACAGTAAACAACCACATTTTTGAGATGGCTGGTATTTTTTACTATCCATAAAAGCACATAAGCCCCCATATCCCCCCCAAATATGTTTATAAATCCGCCACTGCCAATAATGTATCATTATCATGACATCGTCAACGAGTAGCCTGTTTGGCTACACAAAGTTCTATGAAGCGTACTCTACAGGTATGTAGAAGGAAATTTCACTGAGTTCAATAAATTACCTGCAGACTAAACTCCGCTGTATTACGAGTTCTCGAGTATAAGTTGTATATTCATTGTCTTTTGCTAGTGACGTCATAAATTTCGCGTTTTTTTTTCAGACACGAGCTAGGATTCAAACAACTGCAAACTTGTTTCACTTTCGCAATTAGATCTTGGCTTATTTGACACCTGCAGGGCGCTGAGCTCGTGACAAAGGATCAACGAAATGCAAGTGCAATCACGTGGTATCACTGTGTGAGCGAGCAGGCAATAGTAACACCCGCTGTCTACTTCAGTACGCAGGCATTCTTGGAAACTAGCTTATAGGTAAGTAAACCCAGGAATTTTTCCTGTCTCTTAACAATTGCCTTGTTGAAGAGCCAGATCCACTCCAAATGCATTCATAAAAAAACAGAAAGAAGTAAACGCGTTTGGACTCGAGCCATCTGTACGGACACGCGATTTTAGCAAAAATATTTTTGGACCAACTTTATTCAATGCCTTACGAGCACACCTGCATATGTTTCGTGGATTTTAGCAGTGTGTCCTTGTAAAGAGACTGTCGCTCATTTCACTCTGCCAATCAGGGGCGGATCCAGGGGGGGCCGGCCCTCTTTTTGACATTTTCTGTATATTATAGCTTATCCTTAAAATATTACATTTTTAAAGCGGTACATTCAATTTTTTGTTTAGGAAACATCTTAAATAGCACAATTTTGCACATTAAAAACTAATATTTTTTCCGGGGAGGGATCCCGTGCCGCCGTTTTTGACTTGGGGTGTGGATATATCTAACTTTTAAGGAATGTCATCCCCCCAACACAAAAAAAACTACAGTTGGATCCGTCCCTGCTGCCAATCACAATTAAGTTAGGCCTACTTAAACTCCACACGTCTATGACTTTCTGGTAAAGAAGACTGCGCCCGTGAGAGTTCAAAACATCCCATCACTGACCATGAAGCTGCAGATGGTGCACATAAGACATTGAAACAAGCTGGTGCAAACACCTTTTCGCGAAAATAATGTGTCCCCATGTCCTATCCCGAGCGGCTGGGATGTGAGAGGACGCAAAGTTTATGCCGTCAGGGTTCGAAGTGGCGATCAAGTGTTGATACACACTGAGACCGACAAGTTGGTTACACGCAATCTTTATTACAACTTCACTCTATACAGTCTTAGTCAGTTGATTCCGTACAGTAGCACGGACATATTGTAATACTCGATTCGGGGTGGCACGAGCAGACTCTCGACAACAGTGTATCGTTGACAACCGTTTAGAATATCACACCTCTGCATGGGACCGTTAAAAGTATTCCCTCAACAGGTGCCTGCTTAATTGGCCAGTGGGATGTCTTACCACGATTCCCCTAGAAGGCTCGAAGCTAAGTTATGCTCGTGTACCCCTATATATACTACACTGGAACATACTACACGGCCCTCATGTAGGGTTCGTGTGCAACACATGGTGCCGGGTGAACATAATCTTCTGCTGGTGGGGGCATGACCCTTGTCCGTCTGTGCCCTTGTCCTTACAGGCGGACAACCTACTCTCCCTCTCTCTCCTTCATCATACCAATCTTTACATTAGTAGTTACATGAGATTCTGATTATAACAATAAAATATCTCAATGTTGACACATACGACACCCACTCATCAGTCTTAAAAAAACTAATTCGCAATTCTTTCCCGGTCCCTATCTACAAGTCAGCTAACACACAAAAACTCGTCCTCCACACCAGGGCATTGTGCTAATCCACAGTGCCCTGGTTAAAACCAGCACCCTCCCCAAGTGAAAATTAAAGGAAATCAATATAGTTCCCCCCTCTGCCTCACTCTTATTTCGCAACTCTATTAACAACCTGGACCTTCCTACTTTCCCAGTGCCATTCTTATTTTTAATTCATGTAACTGCTGAGTGGTTACACTCCTATTCTGTCGAGAGGGTTTTTACGGTACTATGCCGGTTTTCCCTCTCTCTTCTTAGATTATGGCTTAGCTATAGGTAGGGCCTGGTAATTTTCGCGAAAAGATTTTTGCACCACTTTGTTTCAGTGCCTTACGTGCGCACCTGCATCTCTGCTTTGTGGTCAGTGATTGGATGCCGTAACACCCAGCGTCTTGAGGTTAAACCCGCAAATCACAGACGTGATGTGTGGCAGTAATCTGTGTACTGATTGGCACAGTCTAATGAATAACGATCCTGCATAAAAACACTCTGTCAATAGCCATGAAGTTGAGCTGCAGGTGTGCACGTAAGACACTGAAACAAAGTGGGGCAAAAATCTTTTCGCGAAAACTACCGGGCCCTAGCTATAGGGACACCTAGGAAGGTAGCCATGCCCAATCCCTCTCTGCCGCGATGCATGCCTCCTCTGCATGTAACTTCCCCTTTGTAGGCGTATGGGTCTCAGCCCTATGACGCACTTAGTCCCGCTCCTTCTCCGCGCCTCCGCCATAACACAGAAGATTAGTGTAGGTTAGGGAAAAAAATTAATCAGCTAACACGCGAATTTTTCCGGCCTCTAGCAATTAGTCACGGATGTGAACGACCGACTTAGACAATTCGCCTCTCACTTCCGGCAGTAAGCGGCCGTGTTGGCCCGTGTCACTTATTATGATGAATTTTTCTTAACTCCTTCCCGATTAAAATTTGGCAAGATTTAATTGAATATACTTCAGTAGGGACGTAGCTAAAACTTTACCTTTCATTATGTACATTGTTTTGGAAACATTTAAGCGTAGCTATAATATAAACAAGCTAATTTAAATCTGAAGGTATAAACTCTATCTCACCAAATAATAAACACTAAATAACACCCAGTACAGATTTCATCCAATAATACGCACCTAATAGTAAAATGTAATGTTTCTATAAAGAAACATTGCCAGTTGTTCATATCATCGTTCATTAATTAAACGAAAACGACTATTATTAACAAAATAAGTGATGCAGCATCTTAGATACGGAAACTGGCAGGCGATAAGGTCTATGCTGGCTCATGTGTCTACAACCGAGTCGCCTTTATGCGAGGAGTGCGAAATTGGCGCGCAGTGTTTTGGTCTTTGGCTTTTTACCATGGAACTGTAAGAGGACGTGGTACATAACTCAACGCTTAAAGCATTCATCTATAATTGTAGGTTTCTTGAAGCCAATTTGCGAAAGTTAAACAATAGCAATCGTAGACAATAATTTTAGCCAACGTTGTAAACAAAATTGTTTTCAGTGTTACGAACATCTGAGGCACAATCTCTGACGCCGGAACCCCATGCATTTAACTGCGGCGCAAGAGATCACGTGTAACGAATTAGTAATTCTGGATAAATATTTACTCATAAAGTTGGCAAATAACATTATCTAGGATTGTCATTTTGAGTATTTTATCCATATTGGCTTCGAAAAAAGCGTAGGAATCAATTGATGTTTTCAGCGTTTATTTATCTATCACGCACTCTTTTAGCACATGCTTCTCTATTTTCATATTACAATTCAGATAGGTATTCGTTTCATGACAGCACTCTGAAAAGACTGTTTTTTTTTTTTTTTTTTTGGCAATTTTGAGGTGTCTCGAAGCCACGTTTCTAAACACAATACCTATATGTTTTTTTTTTTTAATCATAGTTTGAAATGTGTTTTCTTTTCGTAGGTAAAGACATCAAATGCACGTTTAGTGGTATCTCTTAGAAAAACTTCCTCCTAACAAGCTGCACCAATGCTCGTGTGGCAGCTGTATAGGGCTCTTAATATGTGCGATAAAAATATAAATATGAGTATAAAAGTGGTAGGCATTGTGACGGGTAGTATTCATTGCGAGCCACCAATACAGCGGGGTGAGACCATTGTGACAAAGTAACGCCTCAACAGGCACAGAAACACCTGCATCTGACAGTTTCTTTGAGCGGACGATGGAAGGAGATGGAAGATAAAGACTTGGCTCTGCTCCATTCAGTTTCTAGCACGAATTAGAAGAAGGCTGATTGGATTCTAGATTGGATCGACTATTTTTACAGTTCTGTGTACAGAAATAATCAAACAGAAACCCTCCGAAGTGACAATGTGTAGGGACAGTAAAATATCATGAATTAGTTTGAGGGTAAGTCAGACTTTGAAAGCATGTACACTGATGTTACATGTACAATCGGATCACAGTTTATCGGACATTCCCTGAAAAAAATCTCAGCGACATGGGTCAGCGAGAACTGCGGGACGCTAATTTGTCGTACATTATTTTCGTAGTGGTCTTTTTGTTATGGAAGTTTAAGGGAGCTGCCTACCTCAGAGCCACGGCCAGAGCAAGCATAGGGCTTTACATGTTAAACTATATTCAATGTGGCTTAGTACCCGTTGGTTGAAGCTACATATACGCCACCACCGACTTTTTGTTCATCTCGGTACCGTGCACATTGCTACGGGATCTTTTACGCAGTTTTTTTCAATACCCTAAAAACTGTGTAAGCAAAAAATCATTTTTACGCACTGAAAACATTCTAAAATGGCTATTCGTAATTTTTTTTTGCTTACAATTTTATTTACTTAACACAATTTTCCCTTTCTTGGTGCAGACAATTGTTTTTGTCTGGAAGCGATTTCACAAAACGTGACTGAGTCCTACCGAATCTTATTTGACACGTAAAACCCTATCCTTTCTGCCGCCAGAGCTCTGAGGCAGACCACAGTAAACAAATTTTTGTACTTTTACAAAAAGGTTTATTGGAAACCAATTAAAAAAAACGTTTTTTGTAACATTATAAAATATTTTTGTAATTTTTACGAAAAACTTGTACTTTTATAAATTTCTTTGTATATTTACGAACATTTCTGTAAATATACAAACAAATTTAGTACATTTATAGCTAATATCTGGTTCACTTTACAACAATTTTTTTTGGAAAGTAGTTTCCAAATATTTTTTTTTGTAAAAGTACGAAATGTTTTGTTTAAATGTGACAGGTCTCCTAGGTTTATTTGGCTTCAAATAGAAAAATTTGCTCATTAAAATTTATTTTACTAGTTCCCGAAGGTGTTTACAATTTTGTAACTACTTTAAAAAAGGGTTCTGACATCTTACTTTTATTACCTGACTGATAGTGTTCTGATATTAGTTTACAAGACTTTCCTTGTAAATGTACACATTTTTTTTTTACTAGGAAGCGTCCTTAATGGCGCGGTTCACCTCAGTTTTCAACGTCTTTTTTTATTTTTATATTTGTACCAGATATTTTTTTTCTTATTTTAGACATAAATTGTGATTAAATCTTCCTCTTAGGACATTTTTGTATCCGTCATTGTTTTTGCGTAATAAGTCGTAAAGATCAAAATTTGGATTTTACGGTTTTAAGTATGCCACTAAAACCACTGACATACCAAACTGAAAACATTCACACTATATAACAATGTTGTAAGCTATTATTTTACATGTATAAAAACAAAATATATATATATATATATATATATATATATATATATATATAGTTTTTGTATTTCTAAAAAAAATTTCATAATATTTTAATTTTCATTTTAAATTTCAGCATTTTTTTTATTAAATACAAAAGTATTTTATTCTTTTATTCTTTAACCCTGTTTCGCGTCAATTAGCGTACTTTTTAAAACTACGAAAACATATATCAAGAATATGTTTGGCAGTTTTGTTTATGATAGTATTAACCATGTTGGCTAATTTTTTCAAGACAGTAAATACTATTATTTTAGAAAATGAAGTAATCACCGAATTTTTTGTTCATTGACTTATTAGTATAAATCGCATAATTTACTATCTTGAAAAATTACTTATCAAGGCAAAAACAATTTAAAAAACACAGATTTGTGATTTATGTCGATTATACTTTAAAAAATAATTATAACAAAAAAAAAATACAAACAGGAAATCACGGCCTTAAGTTGTGATCCGGAAATTTTATTTGTGGCAAATACGTAGTAACGGCCACCGTAGCCCTTTCGTTTTTCATTACACAAATCCAGATAGTGTTTTTTTAGTAACATAATTAAAAAAGAAAAGTAGTTTTTAGCCATTTTGAGGGGCCCAAAATCATGTTTCTAAAAATCACGCAGCTTATTTAAAAATACACAAAATAGTTTAAAGAGTGTGTTATTTTTAAACACAATGCAAATATGTTAAATAGTTTCGCGCAAAAATCACATTACAACATAGTCCATGCATCAGGTACGAAAAATGCATTATTTTTCATTAGTGTAAAATAATGCTAATTTTGTTCAAGTTACAAAAGACTACATTTTTCAGCTTGAGTAGTGTTCCCGTAACAAGTGCATGTTCTGGTAGCATACACCCAACTAAAACAAACAGACGTACTAAAATTAAATTGTTTACACCGAAGTAAGACGTCACGTGCTATTTGCTAAATAAAAAAACCGGGAACATACACGACGTAGGCTACATCCAGTATTGTAATTTCGTTTATATATTTTCCAGTAATTGAAAATAATAATGAATAGGCACCCTTGATTTTCGCGAAGAGAGTTTTGTGTCTGTTTTTTTTTTTTTTTTTGTGATTTTAACGCAAATCAGCAGTTTTTCTTCGTTGTTATTGAGCAACGTGTCTTTGTGTACAGGCGTATCTCATTTGACAGCGCCAACCAGAATACGACGACTAAAAAAAACTGCTTTGCCGCAAACCCACAATTATGGCGCCGCGCACACGTGTTTGAGACATTCTGTACAAGTTACAGGACTCTATACGATCGACAATGCTAAGTGCATCATTTAATCAAACACCATTTCGCCCCTAAACGACAGTAGACTGGTAAAGCAGACTTCCGTCGTGTTGCATTGCATTGTAATTAATCGAATTAAATATGCATTCATATAGATTCACTGATTACTAGGGCCACGATTTTGTCGCGAAAAGATTTTTGTCCCACTTTGTTTCAGTGACTCACGTGCACATCGGCAGTTCTGTTTCAAGGTTATTGGCAGCGTGTCTATGTTCAGATACGTTTCTCATTTGACTGCGCCAATCAGAATAAAAGTATTGTGAGTCTGTACGTCTATAATTTGCCAAGGCCAGTGAGAGTAAAATCATCCAATCACAGACGATGTAGCAGAGCTGCAGGTGTGCACATGACGCATCGAAACCAAATGTTGCAAAAATCTTTTCGCCATAAAATCGTGGCTCTACTGATTACAGTTCAGTATATGACTGTAATAAGTCCCGTATACTAGTTTCTTCAGAATGTTGGAGTGCAAGTAAAAAATATCCTGTTAGGGATGTATGAAAGGTATTTACTTAATTTTCCTATGCTTAACTAATCTTAAAAATTGGGTTACCTTGCTATCAATGCCGGAAGTGTTGACTGTGCTTACGGAAACAAGCTCCAACTACATTAAATAGTTTTCAGATTAGTATCACCAGTGATGAGTTTGCATACGTCAGCACGCTAACAAAAATGTCCAATTAAGTAAGTTTTGGGTCTTGTCCAAACCTTCGGTTTTTTTTTCAACTCGTGAGACATCGGCAAGAAGAAAATAAGTGTCTCAGGAGGTAAGTAAAAAAAATAAAGGAAATTATATTTTGCACGGATATGAGCCGACGAAGTAAAAAAAAAATCCTTTAACGGCAGGCCGGACGCACAGATGTTTCCGACACCAGATAGCGATGAAAACGCAACGGTCCTAATTACACTATTATAACCTACCACGTGACAAATGGAAGGCAATGTGCTCTGAGACCGCGAGTGCTAGATAAAAGCCAGAATTGGCGAGGTGCGGAAAAGGGGACATTGGCGAGGGGGAAGGGGTACGAGAGGCCGGTAATGAGGTTATAAATCACTCCCCCACCCCCTCTTTCAAGGTTTAAAAAAAATAAAAGAGGCAGACGTTGGAGCTCCGTTGGTGAGTACTTACTAGCCGCTTTTGCGCAACGCGCGCCTTCACCTGTTTCCGTGATCGGCCGCTCAGAGGAGATACCATTATGAGAGGGGAGGGGTCAGGGGCACCAGATGACCTTCTACTTCCCGCCAAGGGGGAACATCCTCCCGTTACTTCCGGCGGGAGCTGGCACGCGTCCAGTCCCGGCGCCTGCGACTGCATGCTGGCGCCATCTACCATCTGTGTCGGCGACTTGATGCGGTGTTTTTAAGGCCATCATCCATCATGTCTATAGCATTCACGGTAATTATTTTTTTATTACTAAACCAGAACAGATATCGAATAACCACTTCATAGTTTTGTTACAAATAGCATTTACCATGCAGCCTAATTTTTTTTCTAGATACAAATTTTCGTAGCTTTGGCTAATCACAATTAGCTCAATAATTGTAATTTCCTAACTTGCATAATTAGCTGAAATCACTGTGTATTTTTTCTTGAAAAATATACTTAACATAGTATACACTTTTTCGACATCTGGCATCGTTTAGGATTTATAAAATAATTATAGTAAAAGAAGTAGAAATAATGGCTCATGGCCTTAAGAGTAAGTAAACGCTAGCGTTTTTTTTTTTATTTTTTTTTTTTTTTACGTTTAAGACACGGAAACGGGGATGGCTATTAAGTCGAATATAACACGTCCGTCAAACACCTTATCGCCTCTAGGCGCGGAGGACTAAACTAGTGTGCAATGTTTTCGTAGAAACCGTTGTTAGTGGGACTTCAAGCGATGACCCTGTAATTTTATTTGTGTTAAGTTCGTGGTAAAGTACAATGCAGGTTTCTATGATTTGGTTTCCCGATTACGGCTGATATTTACTCAGCTACAGCAACGTGAAAAAGTCATTTTTTGCACTTTCGAGGAACTTGGAAACCATGTATTAATTAGCGGAAGGCATTTTTAAAACCACAGGAAAACAGTTTGAAATGTGTCTTCTTTTCGTAGATAAACAGATAAACGCATTGGAAACATTTGTAATAGTTGTACAAGAAAAATTAGTTTCCGTAGCACGCTACACCACGGCTCACGCGCCAGGTCCACTAAATCTTAATCCTTTTCAGTCCTACAACAAGAGAGACGTCTACATGGAGTTGTTTGCACGTTGGCGGCACAGAAGCGAAGTGGCGATAAGGACTACTCTGACACGCGCGCCTAGTAACACATCGCTCTTATTGGACAGACGGTAAACTGTGGCAGTGTTCCAGTTGTACTGCTGGAAGTATGGGACTCTAAGTGGATAGCTGCAGACTATACATTGTAATAGCATAATACGTACTTTAAATTTTCAGACCTAATTTTCTTGTATATATATATATATATATATATATATATATATATATATATATATATATATATATATATATATATATATAGAGAGAGAGAGAGAGAGAGAGAGAGAGAGAGCTAACAATCCTACACACGAAAACAAATACTACATAAACGTTAATAATGTTGATTTGGTTGGAAAACAATTTTTAACGTGTGGTAACGCGGTTTGATTACGAAAAACATTTAAGGACAATTACACGGGCCTATTTATTTGCAACACACTACTTTACTTTCAAACAAGTGATTTTTTTGGGAGCTAAAATGACTGGATTAAGACTTTCACGGCGATTTTTATGTTAAAAAAATATTAATTTCCAGGCGCTTCAGATTAAATTGCCCGGTATAGCTAACTTTTACCTTTTGTGTCTCTGAAAGTCTCAGAGTAAAAAAAAAAAATTGGCGGGAACCTTGCATGCTAGTTCAGCGGTAGACTCGTGGCGATGCGACATTACATGCAACCTAATTTCTCCATTACTTCAGAGCCCCAAAGAGCGACTTTGTTAAGAACAGTGTATGCAATATTAACTATTTTTTTCAAGACGAAGCACACAATGGTTCCAGCTAATTATTCAATTAAGGAAATTCTTATTAATTAACTAATTACTAATTAGCCAATTATAAATAATTTTATGTCTAGGAAAAATTATAGTACATTGTAGAAACAACTTATAAGAAAACTGTGCAACAGTTTTTCGATATCTGCTCTCGTTTACGAATAAAAAATAACATTCGTCAAAGCAGTAAAAATGAGAGCCCGTGTCACTAACTATTTTGAATTTTTCTTAATCTCTTCCAGATTAAAATTTGGCAAGATTTAATTGAAAAGAGACGTAGCTAATTACTTTATCTTTCACTATATACTCTGTATTCGAAAAATTAAAGCGGAACTATGAAGTAATTAGGATGATTTAAATTCTAAGATAAAAATTCTCTCTCACCAAATAATAAACACTAAATAACTCCCAGTGACGATTTCATCCAATAATACGCCACAAATAGTAAAATGCACTGTTGCTACAAAGAAACATTGCCAGTTGTTCGTCTCATCCACCATTTATTAAACGAAAACGATTATTAAGTATCAAAATAAGTGACGCAGCCTCTTAAGGCAACTTCAAAAACTAGAGTATTAAAGTAAATGTAGTTATTCTTACGAGAACCAACGAGTTGTATACTATACGTGGTTCGTGATATAAAGTGAGCACTTCTGAAGACCATATTGTCCAGAATAATAATTTTAAAATATCATTAACCGTAACCTCTAACTGTAACATTTGGGTAAGGCACAATCTATAAACGATGAGTGTTACATAGGTTGCTTTGATAATATTAAAATGTAGCAGGAAAGTAATAATTTAAATTAAAACTTTATCCTGAACCACCGTAGTTATGTCGTCATGTATATAGAATAAAATTTGAAATTATTTCTGTGAAGATTGTACAGAGATGATGGTACACCACGAAAATGTTTTGTGCCAACATACCTTTGAAAACACTGTAGTTTCTGGTGACGTGTATGATTGGGTGATAAACGTCTGAAACAACGTAGCTGTCTGCAAGCCAATAACAGGAATATAATATTACAGTAGCGTAGGGCCAGTGATTTTTGGTGAAAAGAATACTGCAACAACTTGTTTCAATGCCTTACGTGCACATCTGCAACTCTGCTTCGTAGTTATTGGCAGAGTGTAATAGGGCAGAGGTGTGGCTCATTTGACTTCACCAACCAGAACAATGCTACCGCTGATACCAAACGTCTGTAATTTGCGTGTAGGACTCCGAGACGTCAAAAGTTAAAAACTTCCAATCACTGACCTTGAAGCAGAGAAACAGGTGTTCACGTAAGGCATTTAAACAAATTGTCGCAGATTTCTTTTCACCAAAAATCACTGGCTCTAACTATCTTGTATTGCGAACACACAAGGACCTGGAGGTCCGGAGCCAACAGCGTCACGGAGAATGTTCGTGTGAGCATAGAAAAGTGAAGTTTAGTCTGCTACCAAACAATAACGCGATTTTTTCAAGTGTCTACTCATAAGTAGAGACATGCAAAATTCGCGTTATCATTTGGTAGCAGACTAAACTTCACTTTCCTATACATAACAAAGCATAACATCATAATCTGCGATTCAATTGGCCACGAACATTTTTATGTGTTGTCATTTACGCGTGTTACGTCTTTACAGAGATTGGCCTCTCTACCGTGTAAGCATTCTCCGCGGCAAGTCACGACAATATCGGCCAGCAGGAGACGTTGAACATGCCTATAGTCACTTGGAGTCTAGTGAAGTGTCAGGAAATAACGCGAATTTTGCTTGTCTCTACTCATAAGTCGAGACCCAGAAATTCCACGGATTCATTCCAGGATAAGTTAGCTTTTGAAGTTATGTTCAAGTTACTACTGCGATTGGTTCACTGGGTCTTAAGCGTTTCCTTGAGGACCGTGAACCAATAGCAGACATGCACGATAATACTAATTGACCACTGAGATACCACTCACTGGAGCAGCAGCCAATGAAAAAGTAGCTGAATACATAATGTACAACGGATTGTGGAGTCCCAGCCGGCTGCGAAATTTCCGGGTCTATACTCATAAGGCAATTAAACAAGCTGGCGTGAAATTCCTATCACCAAACGTCAGTGGTATGTAAGTATAAACATGTGTACAACTCCTAAGTAGGTATCACTCATGCACGCTGAGCAGGTTTGAAACAAACTTACACTCGCGGAAATTTTGCACATCGCTCGGCGACATGTTCACAAGCCTCGACACTTAGCACTCGGCCCTAGATTCCACAGGGCTTGCGGGCACGGCAGCTATCGCGTCTCTCAGATGCGGGCGTTTATATATTTGCGCGGTCGCCGACGTAAACGCCACGGACGGAAATACGTCGCGGGAGACGCCACTTCCTCGCGCGCGGCGCCAACGTACACTCGGCTCTCTCGTGGGGCAGACGTGGGCGATCCTCCTAAATACATGCGCCCATCTATCGTGCCATCGCCGCCCCGTGATTGTTGATGCTGTGCTGAGTTAGTGCCCGATGAGAGCCGTCCTGCCAGCAATACAGTGTTGCCAACCTTACCACGATTCCAGTACTACGCACTACCGTTTATCAATTTCAGTCACAGAAGCACGTTGCACAAGGAGTGTACTTATGATTAGGGCTGTACTCATTAGGCAACCAGCAAAAAGTTATCATACAGCACGAGTTTGTCGAAAAGATTTTTGTTCCATTTTGTTTCACTCTTACGTGCACATCGGCAGCTCTATTTTCATGGTTATTTGTTCAGACACGTCTCTCATTTGACTCAACCAATCAAAATAAGGTTTACTGTAACATCAAACGTCTGTGATTTACCACAAGAACCCCAAGATGAGTAGGAGTTGAAACATCCAATCACTGACCACGAAGCAGAACTGCATATGTGCACAAAACGCATTGAAAAAGCAGTGCATATTCGTGGCTATACTTATTTGCAGAAGTCGGCTGTGTACGGGAATGTTACTTTCGTTGCTGGATATTTACAAGGTAAAGAACTTCCTAAATAGTATTCTAAGATGTTTTTTTTTTAACAAAAACACAGTATGAGGCACTTATCGTGCCATAGCTTGAAAACAGAGTAAATAACCGGTATTATTACCAAACAAGTCTGGTAAAGTAAGCATACAATTTACTGTTCTATAAAAATGTATAGAAACGTACAGAAAGCAATTTTATCCTATCTTTTCTCACATGCATATGTTAATCTATAGAAGGGTTTCTGGAACCCTGGAAGGTGGACACGTACTCGGGTGAAAACTCAGATGCGTATATGTTTCGCAGGTACTCAGGGGATCGGTGTGACGCCCCCGATCACGGGCCGGACTCTGAATGGTGGTGGTTTACGAACTCCTGTTTAGGAGAAGACTCACATAGAGAATTCTTGGGTCACTTGTCTAATCTGCCTTAATAGTCCTGACTCGTAGAGGTTGGAGCCTCGCCTTCAGCAAAGTGGTTCTTTGCAGCAACCTGTGGGTGTTTCTGTTGCTAGGTGAGTGGGTTTTCACCACCTGCCATCGCGATTGGAAGGAGCGTTATCCCCTTCTGTCAGTGTTATTCAACTACCCTGTCAGCTTATTGCTTAGCTGCAAGGTTATTGTGCGTCCTGGCCGTCTGGGACTGACTGGGAGGAGTGGCGACCCTCCCAGCATAAAGATCTGTAAAGTGTCTCCTGGCAAGACTTCGGGATAAGGTACAGGGAGGCAGGTCTGCCTACACCAACGACAGCGATGCCTAGGGACCTGCAAAATTCACGTAATAATTTGGTAATAGACTATATTTATCTGTCCTATATATTCACAATTACAGTATGATATGACACTGGTCATCAGTCAGTGATGTCAGCTACATATGTGACCACTTTACAGCAGGTTGATCACTCAAACCTGCAACTTTTAATTACTGAACATACGTATTTTACCCGGCAGACCTAGACATTTTTGCCTATAGGGGAAGTTGGACGAGTATATAACCATTCAGAGTCTAGTCCGGTGGCAAGAAATAACGCAAATTTTGCATGTCTCTAGCGATGCCGAACACGTGTAATAGACATCGGTGTGCCAAATACTTACAAATATTTGTACAGTGCACAGTCTATAACGTCCACTATAATACTAGTTCTCCATTGTGTCAAAGTTATACATACGCACTATGTATTAACAAGTACAGTATCAATCTAATATATTCTTTGCAACAGCTAATATTACAAATTAATGAATGGTTATTTAGGGACGTGCTACATACGTTAATACTAAAAACACTAATTTTAAATTGTAGGTTTTTACGAAGAAAAAACACTACATCCTCTCTAAATGCCGCACTTCTTATTGCACAATCTCTGACACCCAAATTTCCGTACATTAGATTCCGGTGGGAGAAATCACTTTAATAAAATGTTTACTCACAAAATTAGCGAAGCCTGTTACATATAATGTCTCATTTCTTAAATTTCTAAAAATTGGCTTCCAAAAACCAGAACATTTAAACACACTTTACTTTATAACCCACGTCCTCTTAATTTGCTACCCCAAAGATGGATACACAAACCTTCTGCGTTCGTCCGTCATCCATGTGTCCAAACGTCAGCCAGAAGAGACCGGTTAAATTCGCAGTTCTTTTGGACACAAACTAGGATTCAAACACATGTACGTTCATGTCACTTTCGTAGGCAGAGCTACGGTTTTGTGGCGAAAAGATGTTTGCACCATTCGGTTTCAATGCCTTATGTGCATATCCATAACTCTCCTTCATTGTCAGTTATCAGATGTTTATTTTAACTGTCACTTGTGTTGGGGTTCTACTAGTTAATCATAGACTTGGGTGTCACTGCAGCCTCCTTCAGATTGGCGCAGTCAAATGAGAGACGTGTCTGAACAAAGACACGTTTCCAAAATCCACGATGCAAAGCTGCCTATGTGCAGGCAAGGCATTGAAACCAAACGATGTCGAAATCTTTTCGCGACAAACTCGTGGCTGTTTCACTCGATATCATCTATAGGATGCCGAGTCAATAACAAAGAAGCAACGTAATGCAGGCTTTTTCGTGTGGTACTACTGTGTCAGCGAACATAGGCACTGAGTAGAGACCTGAAAAATTTGCGTTTGCTTTTGTACACAAGTAAGTTTGTGTCGCTTTTGCAACTGGCTCATGACCATTTTGACATCTCCTGGAATACGCTGAACCAATAACAAAGAAGCAACTAAATTCATGTCAAATCATTATTAGAGACCCGGAAATGTCGCGAGTTCAACAACCAGTCGGCTAGACTCCACAGTCCTGTGTACACTATGTCCTCAGCTACTTGTACATTGGCTGCTGCTCCAGTGTGTGGCCAGTTATACATCTGACAAGTGAGCGCGGGAGTCAGTGAGTGTTTTCATGCAGGTCGGCTATTAGTTCACAGTTCTCAAGGAAGAGTTTAATTAACTGAAACCCAATCGCGAAAGTATTGAATGGGTACAGGAGGGTCCAAATCTAACGTTTTCGCAAATGAATTCGCGAAATTTTCGGGTCTCTAATCATGCCGGACCACAGTGTCAGCGATCAGCCAAAGAGCAGCTACTGTGTACTTGAATACACAGATATTCTTGGAGTCTAGCCTACAGGTTAGTGAACACGCAAAATTTTCCTGTATTTAGTTAAGTTATATGTGGTGTAGAGAAGGCAGGAAGAGGGGTACTCACTATTTAGCCGAGTCGTTCAGCTGGTACTCGTTGGATCTGCCGAAGCACTCCTGCACGCCCGCGTCCGCCCACAACCGCTTCATCGCTGCCAGCAGCTCTTCGGAGAACGGCTCCGTGTCCTCCATCCTCTGTATCACGTCGAAGACCATCTTTGCGTCCGTCTGCAATCACAGTAAAAAAGACACATTAACTCCAGTTCCTCATTTCCTGCGCACTTAACAGTGTGGAATGTACACAGAAAGGTTAACACTCGTAAAGGTAGACTTACAAACAATACCATAATATACATACAACCACTGACATCTGCTGATAAGAATTTTCCACCAACTTATTTCAGTGTCTTACATGAACACCTTCAGCTCAGCTTTGTGGTCAGTGATTTGATGTTTTATCTCCCACCCTCTTTGGGTTCTATCCGCAAATTTCAAGCGTATGCTGTCCCAGTTAACCTTGTTTTGATTGGTACAGTCCAATATGTGACTCCTCTGCACTAAGTCACGCTGCCAATAGTCATGAAGCAGAGCTGCAGGTACGCACGTAAGGCAATGAAACAAACTTGTGCAAAAATATTTTCACGAAAAACTTCCGGTCTCTATGGATCACTCATGTGATATTACTAGTGACCTGAAAATTTTGCCGGTTCACTGATCTATAAGCTAACCTCTAATCATATCTGCGTACTCAAACATACAGCAGCTGCTCATTGGCTGCTCGCTGACGTGATACCTCATGATTACAGACACCTGTTTTCGCGAAAAGAATTTTGCCGCAATTTATTTCAGTGCCTTACGTACACATCTGCAATTTTGCTTCATGGTTATTGGCAGCGTGTCCATGTGAAGAGCCGTAACTCATTGGACTGAGCGGATTAAAAAAAAACGTTCCTGCAACACCACATGTCTGTGATTTTCCGGTAGAATCCTAAGGTTCGTTACAGGTAAAATATGCAGTTACTTACCACGAAGCAGAACTGCAGATGTGCACGTCAGGCACCGAAACAGAGTGAGGCAAAATTCTTTTCGCGAAAAACAGGGGTCCCTAATCATGATTGTAGCTTTATTTTGTTGCTACTTTATTATTGGCTTAGCGCACCCCATGAGGCGTCAAACAAGTCAAGAACCAAATGAGAAAGTGTCACAAGCTTACAGTTAGTTGAGTTCTGTTTTGAGCCCAAAAGAAAATGACGCATTTTTCATGTCCCTAGGTATTACTGAACTAGCGTACAGCCAATAAGCTGCTGTTGTCTGCTTCGTTGAATATACATTCTTGGAGGTCAGCGAACCCACGAATTTTTCCGTTCTCTAGATATGACGCACCGTGGCCTGGGAAATGACAAATGTGATGCCGGAGAAGGTGGACGGAGGGAGGAGGGTGAAAGGAGAGACGGTGATCTCAACAAGATGACACACCACACCCACGTTACTGTTTGGGAAATGTATGGAAAATAACGGATGCCAACAACTTGAGGAAAGTGAATCACTCTCATTGAGTGTCACTTTCAGTCTGAGCGTGAAGGGTACTGTAAACAGCTACGGATATAGGCATATTTTTTCAATACCTTTCGTTCTCTTCTGAAACTCTGCTTCATGGTCAGTCATTGAATGTTTATAACTTTCGGCTTCTTGTAGTTCTGCCCACAAATCACATGCGTATGGTGTCGTAGTAACCTTCTCAAAAGCATACTCAAATGAGTTACGTCTCTGCTCAAAGACAGGAGCCAACAAACATGAAGCCAAACTGCAGGTGTGCACGTAAGACACTGAAACTTGTTGGTGCAAAATTCTTTCCACGAATAATCAATGGCTCTAGTCATGAATGAGTTAAAGATCATCTTTGGCAACTTGACACTTTTGAAACTTCTGCTCAGCGTCCCTTTTTGTGTACGAGTCGATGGCTTCATATTCTCAGATTCTGAATGCTAAGTTTGAATTTCGATCAATGTTTTATTTTGTTGCGGCTTCGTATGCCAGTTTATTGCTTGATGCAATTTCTGTGTGTAAATTAGTCCAATGACAATGTTTGTGCTACGTGGCAGGTATTTATAAACAGTCTGACAGGAATAATTTAGCATGTCTTTGAAGTTCACATAACCGTGAACATTCTTTATCGGCGCGCCTAAGAAAAAAGTTGCCTCGGTCTCTCGTTTACTACCACGACGAACTAGGGAAAAGGAGGGGCGAGCACGAATCACGTTAAGAAGAATAGCTGCAATACCGGTGACTCAGCCTCTCACAGCAGTAGCACCACCGGCACAGAATATTTACTAATTCAGAAGTGAAATTGCTGGTAGGACGGAGAACTCAGCCACACACGCCAGTACAATGGCTTTGCTGGCCAGCAACATGGCCGATCAGCGTAAGGCGGCTGTCGTACTAGCCGGCAGCCAGGCCAATAGGAAACCTGCCATAACATGCAGGAGCCAAACAAACGCGGGGCTGGCATCAACAGTCTTGGGCAGTCAATAAGCAGCGGAGTTCGCCCGTATCAAATGAGCAGTCTTTTCATTTCACGTCGGTATTACTATTTATAGAGATTATGGTATATTGCAGTAATTTGTGGCGCCAACGTACCCTTGAAAACGCTGCAGTTTCTTTCCACACGTGTGGTTGTGAGATATACGTAGAACAACGTAGCTGTCAGCAGACCAATAGCAAGGATCATATATTACAATATCGGAATTCTTATTGGCTCAGTCGAATAGGGTAACATCCCCATGTACAAGCGAAAGCCAGAAATGTCTTGATAAACTGAACGTACGTTGGAACCCAGCAAACAGTCACGTTTTCCAGCGAAAAATCATCATGTCTAACGATGTCATGGCAACGGGGTGATTCGCGGGTAGACCTCTAATGATCATGAGTCAAAAAACATTCAATCACTGACCATGAAGCAGAGCTGAAAACGTGCACGTTCGCCACGGAAACAACTTGGTGTAAAATATGTTCACGAAAAACGACCATTGTTGGCACCTATGCTATGTTTTAGACAGCAGTCTTCTAGAAACTGCTACTCTCCTTTATGCGGAGGCATTCAACTCCGTGATTCCTGCAGCAACGTATTGGTTACTTTAAAAACCCTCTACGTATTGTGTACTTAATTTACACGAGATAATTTCACCGTACGACATTATGCCACTAAAATTTTCGTCTGCCATTCCGTGCAGTTTCCACGTGGTATGATGCTTCTTGTGTCCCTGTTCCGAGACATCATGTTTATTGCGAGTTAGGTAGAGGCGAATGTCAGATTAACGGGATTGAGATAAAATTATTTTAGACTGCCATGGTAAATCTCAAAAAGTCAGAAATTCTTGCAAGGGCTGGGTAAGTAAACAGGTGTCCATCCCTCTCGACTTCACCCTCTGTCTGTTTATATCTCTCTCTATTTTCTGTCTCTCTTTTTCTCTCTAACTCCCTCTCAACCCTCAACCACACCTAAGCTGTGGCGGGCGTGATGGGTGGGTGTTAATAAGACAGCATCACTAAAGACGAAAGTAAAAAGTATTTTCATAGGCTTGCTCCACAGAAAGCTCCGAATTCAAATATTATACCTACGCATTAAATTCTGTTCAAAGAAACCACTTCTACAATGGCTGCTTGAATCTAGATAACAACGCTACGGTACGGGAAAACAATTAATAAAACGTCCATACGAAATTATAATACCTGTAAAAATACTCAATTTTTGTGAGTACCGTAATTTAACTCAAGACAATAGACAATCAGACATAGAAACTAAATACAGAATATAATGACTGTGAACTGGCATACATATTATTTTTAAGAATTTTGATGTTTTACGATTTCAATTGAAATGAGGTTAAAATGCTCAGTTCCTGTAACCTAAACGTGAGATAATTAAGCTATTGGGTCAATTTACTACACTCGTCCTTGGGAATTCTAGAAACAAAAGAGCGATCTTCATTAACAGACTCAGGAATTCGCACGCAGTGGCCGCTCGAGGGTTGTTGGCAGGTAAGGCACAAGTTGCCGAGAACTGTACACTCGTGTGAACGCGCCACCGTATACCAATGACCATGAAGTATCTACTGGCTACTTGTGTTGTGACCAGTCAGTAATAAGCGCCACCTACATACCAGCGTGTCAGTGGCTGTAACGTCAACTAGCACACAACACTATACAGTTCTCTGCAACTTGTGCCCTCCCTGGCAAAAACCTACGAGCCGCCATTGCTCACACGCTATCTTGTCAGATTCACAACTTGCTACTCACTGCAGCAAAACGCAGGGCTGTGGGGTCCAGATTCCAGAAGGCAGCTTGTTCAACCCGCGGAATTCTCCTTACGTCTCGTCGTTCGCTAGATCATTAGTAGTGGTACGTAAATTTCGCAGATACATTCCGGGTCAGGTTGAACGCCAATTATTAATACTTCATTGCCATGTCTGTGACTTGCTGGCGGCTGTTACGAAACGCGTTTGACTACTGCAAGCCAGTAGTAAATAAGGAAATAATGCGAAGTGCTATCGCTTGCTTGTACGGTTATAATCGATAATCGATTGTGGCCAGTGGGTGTATAGTACTGACAAGTCTAGACTGCTGCCAGATGAATCCGCGAAATTGACGTACCTCTATACTCCATCCATTCTAAGGTTGCAGCTAATTCATTCCAGCGAATGACAATAAAATTTTTACGCAGCATAAATTTCATTTGAAATATTGAAAAAAAAAAATACAATGTAACTGTCTTATGACACACTCAGAATGTGAGGAATCAAGATATAATTAAAATGCTTTGATTTATTTCGTTAGCAATTATTATTTCTGCTGCAACCTTAGTGTGGACAGAGTATAATCATTAGTAGAGACGGGAAAAATTGGCGAGTTCACTAACCTGTAGGCTATCCTCCAAGAACATCTGTGTATTCAAGCAGACATTATCAGATCATTGGTTGCTCGATGACGCAGTGATATGGGCCTGCATTTAGTTGCTTCTGTACTATTGGCTAAGCGACTTGCAAGAAGTGTCTAATAA
>PNEQ01135587.1:32503-60511 GCA_003012365.1 Medauroidea extradentata
TAGGCGTGGCTCATTTGACTAGTGCCAGCAGGGACAAGGTTACTGCGACACCACACGTCTGTGATTTGCGGGTAAAACCCCGAGACGCTGAGAATTTAAAACAGCCAATCGCTGACCACGAAGCAGAGCTGCATATGTGCACATGAGGCATTGAAACAAATTGTTGCAGAATTCTTTTCACCAAAAATCGTGGGCTCTACTAATAAGTCACGGCCCGATTCCGAAAGTGGCACGAACTTACAGTTGCTGGAATTCTAGCTTGGGGCCAAAAGAAAACGCTAATTTTTCAGGTCTCTAGTCTTTAGAGACGGCGACAAACTTCAAACAAGAACAGGAATTGGGAAAGGAATCGGCAACGGTCTTTGTTAAGGAACCCCTCACAACATTCGCCTGGATCGATTTCTGGAAACCACGGAAAGTATAGTTCTAGATGGCCGGAGCTGGGAATCGAGCGCACGACCTCCCGAATGAGAGTCCTACGTGCGCTACCTAGCCTGTCCCTGGTTCCTCCGAGGTTGGGGCTCTTACAGAGATGCCTAGTTCGCCTAGATAAGATTAATCCTACTACATGCAAGGAAGATAATCTAGGTTCCCTAAACGAGTTCAGCAAAGAATATTCCCATTCGCTAGATGCGCTGATGTAGGCATAGGTTGTTCGGGATAAAGTGAGCACTTTTGCAACCACCTTTTAATATAAACGAAGCTGTCTAATTAACGGCGTCCAAATGGGGTAAAACTCATAATTATGTAGTTGTATGGAAATGTGTTAAGTTTTGTAGACGCTACGAAAAAAAAAAAAAATAACTGAACAAGTTTTTTCGTAATGGCACTTTAAAGGCAACATTTGCACGTTTTTAGTACTTATAAGGCGCAAAAACCAATGAACATAAATAAATTTAAAAATTCACACTGAAACTACATGTCACAGGCTACTTTGTGACATGTTTTAAAACCTATTACAAAATATTTTTGTATTAAAAAAATTCGTAAAAAGGCAGCAAAATCAAAATTTCAGAATGTTATTTTAATGGAAAAAAATTGTAATGGTTTTTAAAACATGTCAAATGGTAGCCCTTGTCATGTAGCCTAGTTACAGTGAGAATTTTTCAATTAATTTATGTTCATTGGTTTTTGCGGCTTATAAGAACCGACTAACAACGCGCAAATTTTCACTTTGAAGTGCCGTTATGGGAAAACTGGATGAGCAAATTTTTTTTTTCGTAAGAGGAAAGTGTACTACCGAGTAACGCCTACAAAATTAACACTATTTCATACAAAAATAAAATTACGATTTTTCCCTACGTGGACACCCTTAACAATCACAGTTACGACTGTATTGTATTCAAATCTTGAAATCAGAGGGTACAATAAATGATATTCTTTAATTATTATTATAGACAACATGGTCTCCAAAGGGGCTCAGTTTATCGTGAACAAACTATACCTGGTTTATTTCATGAACCCACTGAACTTCGGATGCAAAACTTTTATCACACACTAAATAGTAATACAGACGTAAAATATCATTGATTAGGACGAACTTCGCCGTGGCTAGCCGAGATATTTTTGTCTCCGTCATGTTACAACAGGTTTTCTATTGCCCTGGCTGCCGGCTAGCAGGGCAGTCTCTTTACGTTGATTGGCAGTAGGCGTTAACATAATGTTACTGGTCAGCGAAGCCGCATTGATGGCGTGTGTGACTGAGTCTGACGTCCTTGGAATTCATGTCATTTCTGTATCACTAAATATTCTGTGACCGTACATTGTTAAGGGCGCCGTCTACCAGCGCGTGAGAGGCTCAAAAGCGACGGAGCAGTAAGGTCGACCTTGAAGCGCGCATCAAATGCCGCGTCGCCTCAACGAGCCAATCGCTGAACTAGCGTGCAAGGTTCCCGCTGATCCGTTTTTACTATGGAACTTTCAGCGACAACACTATCATTTTATCTTACGCGACGAAAGGGAAAGAGTCGCTCTACAGGTCTATAATATTCAGAATATCGTGAAAATGATTACTCTTACATAAAAATCAGCGTCAGAAGTCCCGATTCTGTCACTTTCACACTCAAAAAAATACTTGTTAGGAACGATAACTGTTAATGGCAAAATTATAGACCTGTACTAAGATCCTTAAATGCTTTTCGTAGCCTAACCGCGTGACAGCATGTCGAATGGGTTTCAAATGAAATCAGGATTGTTAAAGGTCTGCGCGCCTCTTCACGATTCTAGTAGACGGCGCCCTTAAAGGAAGAAGTATTCTCCATAACTTCATGCTCGTTCACTTATTTCAAACAATTGCCAATAACTCGAAAAATTTTTAACCAAATGCTTTGAAAAAATTTGAGACTCTGTACTATCATACGATACACAATTTTGGCAAAGCGTTTAATTTTTAATAATGTACCGTTTGATAGCAATAAATATTTTGCTTCATTTTGGCTTATTTAGACAGCAAAACATGTGATATTTCAGGGGCGAAAATCTAACAATCTGTTTCGTGTATTGCAACAGAAAAATTCAGATACAAACGATTATAAGTGTTAAAACTGTAAGAATGCATTTTTGCTATAGGTTATTAATTTGCTTTAAAAAATATTTTCTAAACCACAGCAAAACTAACGAGCGAAGACATAAGCGCCAGACCTATACCAGCGTAACTGACGACGGAGATCGACTTGAGCCACGAAAGTTTCGCGAAAATAATTTTGCCGCATGTTGTTTCAGTGCCTTACGTCGACATCTGCAATTCTATTTCATAATCAGTAACTGCATGTTTGAACTCTCACGTGTCTTGAGGTTCCACCCGCAAATAACAGACATGTAGTGTTGCAGTAACCTTATTGTGGTTGGCACAGTCAAATGGGAGAGGTTACTTAAAGCTCGACACATTAAATTCCATTATTTTTCGCTTGTTTTAAAATTTGAGGAGAAAAATGTAAAATCCGCGATTATAGGCCTACAGCAAATTCGATTAACTTTGCAGTACAGAAATAATATGACAATTGAGCTGGTAATGTATAATTATGTCGCAATCAGTCAGGAAAATTATGGATACAAAAACAATTTATAGAGCTGGTGATTTCTGGCAACATTTTGTTTCATAGCCTCATGTGTACAGCTGCACCTCTGTTTCATGGTCAGTGATTGGCTGTTCTTAACGCTCAGCGTCTTGGGGACCTAACCGCTAATTACAGTCGTGTGGTGTCGCAGTAACCTTGTTCTCATTGGCACAGTCGAATGAGCGACACCTCTGCACTAATACACTCTGCTAATAGCCACGAAGCAGAGATGCAGATGTGAGGGTTATGCATTGACACAAAATGTTGCGTAATTATTTTCACCATAAATCATCAGCTGTAACAATTTATCACACTGATGGTGCAATAATTATACGTTAAGGCCATGCTCTTCCGTTTCTACTGTTTTATCGATAATTATTTTTTTAAGCTTAATAGAGAGAACATATCAAAAATACGTTTGGCAGTTTTGTTTGAAACGGTTTTTGCTATGATAGCTGTTTTTTTTTTTTTCAAAGCAAGAAATTATACAGTTTAGACTAAAAATTCAACTAACCAGAATTTAGTTAATTACATAGTTAGTTAAAACCATAGGTAGGGACTGGAAAATTTCGCGATTCCAATGACATGTAGGCTAGAATCCATTGTACTATGCATACTCAAAGCTAGTGGACAAATAGTCGGCGCTTGAGTATACATAGTGCAATGGATTCTAACATGCAGGTAATTGAATTCACGAAATTTTCCAGTCCCTAACCATATGCCCTACTATTTACTGCCTTGAAAAAATCAGCCAACATGGAGAAGACGATTTCAAACAAAACTGCCAGGCAGAATTTTGATAGTTGCTCTCGTTTAGACTTAAAAAATTAATATCGCTAAAAAATATATATAAACAAGAGAGCGTGGCCTTAAGACCTAAAATCGCAATGGTTGTAAAGTAGCGTAAGTAAAAAAGAATTTGTGGTACAATCACCGATTTTAAATTGTTATCATGAAAAATAACGTAATTCAATATGGTGACTTTGGTCGAGTCTTACAAAAGACACGCTGCCAATAACAATGCAACAGACCTGCAGAAGTGCACGCAAGCCACTGAAAACAAAATGGGAAAAGTTCTTTCCGCGCAAAGTTCGTGGCATTAGATCGTCCATTGACAAACCAATAACAATGAGCTTCATATCTTGTATAGGCAGTTCACTTTAAAGTGAGCACTGCCCAACACTTATAATAATAAAAAAATGTATTTATTAGGGCTACAGAAGTAAAATGTTGATAGTTGTTGTTTACACTAGTTTTTAGTTACATGGAAGTTTTCGTTTATAAAATAGTTAATACAGAGACATGATGCCTCAGAGAAAGTTGTAAGCAGAGCTCAGTTCATTCTGAACAGCCTATAGTGGTATTAACCTTAGTTTACGTAAGGGACAGCCAACATTTCGCCCGCGGGCCAAATAATCACCCGCCACTGAATTTTGAACGGCCCGCCAAAAAGCTGAAATATTTGTTTTTTTAATTTTTTTTGTTTAATTATTTACCTTATCCCGAAAAAAAATATTTGATAACTGATAATTAGAGGTACGTAAATTGCGCAGATACATTCCAGGTCAGGTTGAACGCCAATTATGTATACTTCATTGTCATTGTTGTGACTTGCTGGCGGCTGTTACGAAACGCGTTTGACTACTGCAAGCCAGTAGTAGATAAGGAAATAAAGCGAAGTGCTATCGCTTGCTACCTGCTTGTACGGTTATAAGCCAATAGATAATCGGTTGTGGCCAGTGGGTGTATAGGACTGACAAGTCTAGGCTGCTGCCAGATGAATCCGCGAAATTGAAGTACCTCTACTGATAATGCTATTTTTCTTAATATCGTGGAGTCTGTGTTAGGACTTCAAAGAGGACAATGAAAGGTTCAAAATGAGCAAATATATTACCTTCAGCAAAGGCTGTGTCTGTCTGGCGGTATAGCTAGAGATGACGGTAAGAGATGATGGTTTATCGCGGTAAAACTTGACTGTTTGCTGGATTTCAACACACGTTCAGCTTCCCAGATTATTACTGGCTTTAGCTTGTACTTGGAGCTGTTGCCCTATTTGACTGAGCCAATAAGAATCCCGATATCGTAATATTTTATGCCTGTTATCGGTCTGCAGACAGCTACGTTTATATCATCCACTCACACATGCTGCAAGAAACTACAGCGTTTTCAGTAGTATGTTGGCACAAAACATTTTCGCGATATACCACCATTAGAGATAAAAACGCTGTAATTAATTGCAACACATATGGTTAGGTAATGTACGGCTGACACAACGTATCTGCCTGCAGACTATTAACAGGCATCACATATTACAATAGCGGGATTCTAATTGGCTCCTTTCAAATATGGTAACATCTTCACGTAGGCAATAGCGCAGTAATCGTTCGGTAAGCTGAACGTAAGTCGAAACCCAGCAAACAGTCACGTTTTCCCGCGATAAACCATCATTTTTAAGGTAAAACGTATTTATTTTTACGTAGACTGACAGTGCAGTGTGGGATGTATTTTGTGTGCTGATGCCTGGACTTAAATTCAAATTTTGAACTCAAGTAAAGTAGTCAATTACTTACAAAGGCCCGCAGCAGGATTTCAATCAACTTTTTGGCAATAACCCCGGAAAGGCGGGCTGCTCCTGGTCTAGGCAGGAGCTTCGCCATTGCTTGTCCTGTAATTGCAACTTCTTGTGCATGGTTATCTGGCAACGCTGCCCTGTCTAGTCGGCATGTGGCGGCTCTGGAACGGCGGACGTCGTCATATGGGCCTGAGGCTAATACCGACGGGCCGCGGAGTGCACATCAAAGAACTCTCCTCCGGACCGAGCGAAGTGCACGGAGACAGGGATGAGGGGGGTGGTGAGTACAGAGAATCTGCCTATGAAGTCACCATGTGGAAATAGTCCATAGTAACTGCCTTTCTACCTTAAAGGGAAATATTCAAATTGTATTATCAAAATGTTCTCTTCGACAAAGTGTAGAATATGTTCTTGGTAATCTGCTTGATATACATATTAATGAAATCTTTAATTAATTCGTCATGCAGAATCATTGCAAGGGAATTTTACGTTAACTTTAACGAATTCTCTTGCAATGATTCTGCACGACAAATTAATGGAAGATTCCATTGTTATTTATGTCAAACATTTAACCAAGAATATATCCTATGCCTTGTCGAAGAGAAAATTTTGATAATACAATTTGAATAAATTTTATGGCTCAAAACTGAAGGAAAAAAAAAACAATAAAATTCTTTAACACCCCCCCCCTCAATGTTAGTCCGAAGGGGGGGGGGAGAAGCGTAGAAGCAATACTGTAAGTAGAGGAAAATAATTTCCGCTGATAGATTTTTGCACCAGTATGTTTCTATGCATTACTAGAGATGATATCGCGAAAATTGTTTGTGCCAACAAACCTTTGAAAACACTAGTTTCTCGCAACATGTATGATTGAGTGATACACGTCTGACACTCCATAACTCTGTGCAGACCAATAATAGACATTAAATCTTAAAATTAGTGGAATTCTTATTGGCCCAGTCAAACACGGCAACAGCTCAACGTATGAGAGAAAGCCAGTAATCTTCTGGTTAGCTGTCGCGCGATAGAACCATCATATGTATGCTTTACTAGAGACAGAGAAAATTCGGTGGTTCACAGGCCTATAGACTAGTCTCCCAGAATATATGAGTACTCTTTTCACAACAACTACTCATTATCTGCTCGTTAATAAGCGACACCTATTTTAAATTTTCGCGAAAATAATTATGACCCACTTTGTTACAGTGCCTCGCTTGTACACCTGCAGTTACTCTTCATGCTCAGTGATAGGATAGATGTTTTAAATTCTCACGACCCTTGGGTTCTACCGTAAATCACACACGTGTGCTGTTGCAGTAACTGTATCATGATTGGCACAGTGAAATGAGAGATGATTAGAGCCGCTATTTTATGGCGAAAATATTTTTGCATCAAACATGATTTTAGGGCCTCTAAGATGGTTAAAAACGGCTTTTTTTTTAAAGACTGCTGGAGCTTTGAAAATACCACCCGAATTCGTAAAAACGAGATGCACACGCCAACCCTTACTTCATTCTATTAAACAAATAATATTTTACGGTCACCGCTTAAAGTCCCGTAGGATAAAGACTAGAACAAAAATCTTGCACGACAGTTCAGTGCGCTGTGTATAGAGGCGAGATGCATCTCATCGAGCGTGGTACTCTGGCTCTTATAGCTCCGCTGTTCCCACGCGTCAAACGTGGAAACTTGAAACCGGTACACACTCCTCTTAAAACATCTATCCACTGACCACTGTTGTGAATACCAAGAGCTTCGCCTGGAGGACGGGCTAGCGACGGCGACAATGCAATTAGGTCAGTGGTTGCACAAGACAAGGGCCTCAGTGATTCTCCCCACCTGGACTGAAGTGTGGCAATATAACGTAATGTATTGGGGGAATCGGGTTCTGTCTTCTACAAGCCTTTCATCCGTCAACAACTGGTCAGGATGGTCCTGGATCGAGACCCACGACGTGCCGCCGTCCGTCGATGTCCAATCAGCCACCGGCATGATGCTAGCGGTGAGGTCTTTAGATGTTCAAAGCGTCACCCATCATAAAGTAGAACACAAACCAAACAGCCGCTCCCCTCATATCTAAATTATGTAGTATAACTATGGAGTATTCTGTATTGTAAACTACGTAGAGTAAAGCCACCGTATTTAGGAACCGTAACCCTCACCCAAAGCATTATCCAATAACTAGTTTCAGTACAAGTGCTTACCTCAGACTACAGCCACCCAACCACTCAGCTCTTGTGTGAAACAGATAAAAATAATTGTTTTATAACATTTGGTGGAGGCGCCGCCGCTCCGGTCACTCAGAACATTTCGAAGCATAGCTACAGGTGTGAACGTAAGGCATTGAAACAAAGTGGTGCAATAATATTTCCGCGAAAACTTCTAGTCCATACTCATTGCACGTGTGTTGTTATACACACCCTCCCCTATCCTCCGCACTCTTCCTCGTTGCCAGCCACTAATTCTCCGCTGTGGGGTCGCTAATGCGACGCGTCCGGACCGAGCAGTAACACACGGGACGCAAGACCCTCATGGAGTGAAGGAAGGGTTTGGGGGAAGGGGAGTGTGTCGCCCCCCCTCGCACATAAACAAACGCGACGCGCTGTCGACGGCGCGGGAAAAGCGTTGGAAGAGACTAGGAGTGGTTGGCGAAGGGAGGAGGGGAGGTGACACAGCATCACAACCCCAGCACTACAGTTCGTTTCGCTTGAACTTGGCGCGCGACCTGTTGCAGCACTTTGGTTGGATGGAGAGGGCGAGGGCGGCACCCCATTGGCTGCCTGCCAACCCCCCTCCCTTCGACCAACCCATTTACAGGACCAATTCCTCACCACCCACGACAACCGCCTCTGTTGGGTTTGCCCGCGCGGGCGTTCAAGGACACTCGCCAAGACCAGGGAAATCAATTACACAACGAGCATCAACTTAAAAAGTACTTCTCGTTGTAAATATAACAAACCTTTGCAGATGGAAGTTTTTATATAGCATGTGAGCAATACAGTGAAAATTTAAAGCATCGTTGAATTTTGCAACTGTGCTAGTCTAGAGGATGATTGGTGCATCTAATGTATGGAAGCTATACTTGTGTGTATTACTGAGTCTTAATTTATGTTATTTTAATTATTTATTTACCCACATACAGTTTATCCAACGACAGGTTTCCATCCAACTAATACACATCTATTTTAAGTTATTAGGCTACTTAATAAGAAGAAAAATTAACAAATTTATGTGATAAGCAGGAAATAAAATAGTTAACATTAAAATAATTACACGACTGCACGTACATTTAGCAACTGATGTAACATAACATGTTTTTTAATTGTTTAGTAACACAAATACAAATAAAATCAACAATGATATTACAGTGGACTTCAGTTTGATTTATTAGGAAGGTAATTTCGAAATGCTTTCCTACACGTTAAACGTGATTGCGCGAAGTAATGAATTCATAAGGCGTCCTTCCACGTGCATTATCGCTGTAATAAGGTAAACCACCATCCGCCATCTTAGATTTATTTAATTTTGTTGTAATGTTTGTTTTCGTTCTATTGTTCTTACTTTTCACTATTAAATGACGTGGAATAAGACTTGGCGGGAGGTATAAGAATAACATTAAGTGAATCCTTTCAATGACTTGCCTCGTGGGATCGGATTCCTGCAACCTCCTGAAGCTGTATAAATAAAACTATTCCATCAACGCTGTATTTGAACTGTCCACCGTACCATACTCTCTGCCCTTTCATGGCAAAAGGAAAAAAAATTAAACCAAATTTACAACCAAAATTTTTGTAAATACAAAATGGCGACGTATGTTGCTCTTAAATATTTGCAAATTCGAGACGTCATATTTAAACATGGTCTAAATTATTCGTTTATACTATGTAATTTTGACTCATACGTATGTGCAATGTACTATGTAATGTTTCTAAAATGCTGTGTGTCTTAAGACGTCCAACATTGATATTATCGACAGCAGCAAAGATTACATAAATATTTGTATTATGATTCAAACTACGCTTCAAACAATTAATTTTTAATTATTAATTTTATTTATTAAACCCCTTACATGTTAACGTTAACAATTGGCGTGTGACGTGTGCCAAGATTACAGTTATTTACAAACTATGTGCGGGCCTATATTAGTTCACAAATATGTTAACACTGTCAATAATAACAAATAATAATCTAAAAGTAAAAATAACTAGACACGTTTGTAATTTAAGTAATTTACTATTTGAATTTTATGAACCCACAAATCTACCGGGAAGCTTACTGCTTGTTACAAAAACACACAGTTATTCTGGCAAGACGGACATATCAGTCTCAGGTTTCAAAAATTCCATATGAATTTGCTAAGCGGGCGTGATACAAACATTTATATTTATATCTGTAGAGAATTTAAAGGTCAAAATGAAAGAAACAAACTTTGACGAAAAATTCTATTAACTTTTTGTGCAAATATTCTACCAGAGCGACCGTTCTTTAAGGGTGTTCAAGTGCGATAAAGTCATAATTTTATATTTATATGAAATAGTGTTAGTTTTGTAGACAATACTTCTGAGTGCAGTTTTCTCTTACGAAACAATTTTAGCTGGCGTAGTTTTATCATAACGGTGCGTCAAAGTCAAAATTTGCATGTTCTGCTGCCATGCAAATAGTGAAAACCAATTGACTTACGTTTGTGGAATAATTCACAGTGAAATAATATACTATGTCTACGTAATAAAACAATTTTAAAAAAATCCCGCAAAATGTTTTTTGGACTTTTAAAAAAATTCTGAATTTGCAACTTTTTTCTGTATATATGCAATTTTTTTTTTGTAAATTCAAAATATTACGTTGTGGATTTTTAATGTCTTATTGCATAGCTCATGGGATGTAACATCACAGCGAATTATTTTGTTTAAGTAGGTCAGTTGGTTTTCACTATTTGCATGGCAGCGTAAGAAGCAAATTTGGACTTAAGACACCCCGTCATGAGAAAACTATGAGAGCTGAAATTGTTTCGTAAGAGTAAAGTGTACTCACAAGTATCGTCTACAAAACTAACAATATTTCATAAAAATATAAAATTATGATTTTAATGCACTTGAACACCCTGAAGCGTGATGTTGCGCTGAAATCGAAATTACAATATTGAAGCATCATAAATAGTTCCCAAACCATCAACTTGCTTGCTCACAAAGTTACCAAAAATATTTTCGGGGACTGATCACTTTCGCTACCGTATCACTTTGAAAGTAAAAAGTGAGTGTATATATATATTTATATATTGCGTGTGTGTGTGTGTGTGTGTGTGCACGCGTGATATTCGTCTTACAGTAATTTGGGGTAGCTTTATATAGTTTCGGGGTAATATTGTACCAGATATTTTCTTTTATAAATTGACTTTGCAGCATGCAACCACAGAACAAACTTTTATTTCTACCACGCTTACTCATTATGAACATAACAGTACTCATGAAATCTTTGAGCCTTTAGTTTAAATTAAACCAGCCTAGTGATACAAAGTTTCCCTGCCTAATACTTAGTTACCCAAATGAGTGTACATATATATATTTTTATTTGAAGAATAGGCTTTGCAGATTAAAAATAATGTGAGTAACCTTACGAAATAACGCCATCCATTCCAAGAAAACATGAAGTATAATTCGGCAGTTGGCCGACGAGACTGGGGAACAACAAGATCCGCGCCGCGACTCCAGCGCACGGGTCTTGCAAAACAGGCCGGGGTTGGCGAGGGGCGACGGCGAAATAACAGCGCGCATTAATCACGTTTCGAGGTTGATGGAACTGGCGTAACTTGATTTCCGCCGCGTTCCACCTCGCGCCCGCTTCTTCTGGCCTCTGTTTTCCTCCCCAGGCCGAGTGGGAATCTAATTTGAAGCACGCCAAGTGGTCCCGGAGGCGCGTCGAACTCGCGAGCGCACTAACCGATACGGCGACGAATATTACACTAAAAACAAAAAACTCCCTAAACAATAATGAAAGTATTTAACCAGTACATGGTCAAGGATAATTCTTCTACAGGTTAGGAAACTCACGGCCATTAGTTTGGCAAGGGAAAAAATCTGCCGCTAGTTGCTCTATTAGTAAGGAGCACGGCCGTAGAAGAACAGGTCTGGACACTCGCCTATCTAACAATGTATTTTGCTTGACCCCCTTGTTGTTTGGCTGTAGTTCGTCAAGTTACCGAGAATGCCGTACTTTTTGGCGCTGTTTTCCGGGCGGTCGGACTAAATCTCCGTCCACTTTTTTCCATTGTTGAATTTATAAAGTAAATAAAGATTGCTGGAGCCTTTTCTTAAAATTGTGAGCGAAGAAAGTATTTCGTAAATTGATAAAAAATACTTTTTGATAAATTGTTTACCTTAGCGGGAAGGAAGTGGGCGGAGTTTAATCCGACCGCCGTAACATCAGCGCCAATAAAACACAATATTCTCGGTAACTTGGTGAACTACAGCCAAACAACAAGGGGGTCAAATATCCAGGCGAGTGTCCAGACCTGTTCTTCTACGACCGTGGTAAGGAGGCTACGAACCTTGCCGAGGTCGGTACCGAGGATTCACGAATGTGAACACGTGGTTGTTTCACGAGTCGAGTTCCGAGGACGTTATTTTAAAGGTTTTGATTGCGACTTTGTGATATTTTGCGTTTGTGACAATTTCTAGGTCACATTAACAAGATTCTAGGCGATAATTAGGTTTAGATTGATTGCATCCAAGCAATTAGCATAGTTAACTTTCTGGATGCAGGCACATATAGGTCAGTCCACGATGGAATTTTTTTCTACGGCGATTACACTTAATGACGTCACATTCGTGAATCCTCGGTACCTACCTCGACAAAGTTCGTAGCCATCTTACCGACACCTGCGCAACTTTTATCCTTGCTCGAACTCCGCCCACTTTTTTCCAGTGTTTACATTATAAAGTAAATACAGATTGCTGGAGCCATGCTTTAGGATTGTGAGCGGAGGAAGTAATTCATAAACTGATAAAAAAAAATACGTTTTGATAAATAGTTCCTTTATAATATAAACACTGGAAAAAAGTGGGAGGGAAGTGGGCGGAGTTTGAGTCCTACCGCCCTGATTGCAACGCCAAAGACGCACAACACACTCGGCAACTTGGTGAACTACAGCCAAACAACAAGGGGGTCAAGCAAAATGCATTGGTAGATAGGCGAGTGTCCAGACCTGTTCTTCTACGGCCGTGTTCCATACTGAACGCTGAAAAATAGTGACCAAACTTTAGAACTGTTCTTCTTTCAAATAACTACTACAGAGTCGTGATATTACGATATGTAGGTAAGTTTAGTTAAATTTATATAGCAGTTCAAACACGGAAACATATACGAGTTACAGTATTTTTAAATACAATACGCCGTAGAATATCACGGAAAATTGGCAGTATTTATATCGCATTCTTAGAGACACTGATTTTTTATTAAGAGAATTTTCCACCAACTTGTTTCAACGCCTTACGTGAACATCTCCAGATCTTCTTTATGCTGGTTGGTGGCGGCATGTCATTGTCTCCAGGCGTCATTCGTTTGAATGTGCCAACAGGGATTAAGGTTACTGAGACATCACACGTTTGTGATTTGAGGATAAAACACCAAGCCAAGGATTGTTAAAAACATTCAATCACCACTATGACCACAATGAAAGGCTATGCACATAAATCATTGAAACAAGCTGGCACAAAAATATTTTCATAAAAAAATCAGTGATTCTAAGCATTCTCGTTCACAGCGATATCAAGACGTTCGAAAAAAAAAAAAAGCGTTTAGAGAGCTGAAACCTTAAGTTTTGCAAATTTACTGCCGTGTATTTTTCTAGTTTGAATCGTTCACCCATCACTAGAGCCCGGAAAAATTGGCGGGTTCACTGAGCTGTAGGCTAGCCTCCAAGAATATATCTGAACTCATGCAGACATCAATTGTTTATTAGCTGCTCGCTGGCACTGTGAAATGGGCCTATATTCAGCTACAGTTTTATTATTGGCACAGCTACTTCCAGGAAGTGTCGAGTAAGTCAACGGCCAATTGTGAACGTAATGCAGACCTATAGTTGCTGGAACTCTAGCTTGCGCCTAACAGAAAACACGAATTTTTCACGGCTCTACCCATCAGTATATAGCATTCATTAATATATTTGACAGATTCATCCCCCCCCCCTTCTTTTTTTTTAACACCGTAACTCACAAAATACACAAAATAATCCGACGGTTGAAACAAAGTGCAAACAGCGAAGATATTTAGTTAACTTCTGACTGTGAAGCTGAAAACAAGCGGCAGATACAGCCCACAATCGAGCTGTTTAAAAATCACTGTGTATTAATCACGGCACATTTTTTGTACCGCGTGAGCTTAATTACACGGAAGATTTGTAGATGGAAATGTCTGAGGAAGGTAACAAACTGGGCTCGTTACGTTACTGCACAAACAAACAAGCTTGCTCATTGTTATCGGTAGCAGAGTTTCCCAGAGCTCGTTACAATACAGGTTTCATCACCGTGTTACAAGAGTGCGCCGCACGCGTGCTAGTTCCCAGAGATTACCTTACTAACTATAGTCTGTGTTTCGTGCAACAGATTTTGCAAAGCATTTGATAATGTCGCACATTTATTGTAATGAACGATGTTGAATTAACGAAGGTCAGACTTATTTCTTTTTTTGTAATAAAGAAGACAATTTGATATGTATAATGAAGTTTCGGTACATTTTTAGGAATTATTTACGAAGACATAATTTTACGCACAATAAAGTTACTATATACGTACAGGTATTAAGTGATATTAACGAACAAATGACCGTAATATGAGTATAATGAAGTTTCTGTTTATTTGGTGGTATTATTAAATATTTACGAATAATGCTGTATTTTATCGAGAACGAAGTTTCTGTATATTTAAAAAGTATGGGGAAAGACAGAGATAACCCACATTTGTTCTAAATATTTCAGTTTTATGCAGAAACACAGTGGTAATTGCATACTGGTATATCCTGATATAGGCCTAATAGATTTAGCAATATGACTGAGTCCCGGAAATGTCGCGGATTCAACAGAGGAGAGGTTGGATTTTTAGGTCATGTACATGTTAGAAACTTTTTCGATCGGGTCATTGTTTATTAAACGTGACGTCGAGGACTTAGAACCAATGGCGGACGTGCATAAAAACACTAATGGACTCCCGCGCTACATCGACAAATGTTAATGCTCACTCACTGGAGCAGCAGCCAATGAACAAGTACATCAATTCATCAGTAAAGCTTTAATTTTCATAATCTCCTTCATTGATTATAGTACGACATAAAACACGTGTTAAGGGCTTGTTCTATAGTTTTGAGCGATTTAGAAATTTTTTTAAATTGCTACCTAATACTCATATCAAAATTTCGCTCCACATAGTTTTTTTCACTTATATGTTATAATTTGTAGCGGAATTTTTTTTGTAGCAATGTGCTTAACAGTTTTTATTTATTTCGTCACCCCAAAGTACCACTGTCTCAGATTTTTTCAAAGTTTTTGGTTTAAAAAAATATTTGAGTTCTTGGCACCAGTCTGAAAATGAAACTAAGGAACAAACCCTTGAGCTCGTGTCAATTGTTGTGTTGAATTTTTCTTAAATCCTTCGTAATTAAAAATTTGGCCAGATTTAATTTACAGTATTTAAATAGGGACTTAGGTAATTACTTTACCTTTTATTGCGTACATGGTGTTCAAAAAATTAAAGCGTAGCTATGAAATCAATTAGCTAATTAAAATTTTGAGATAAAAAACGTTTCTCACCAAATAATATACACTAATTATCTCCCAGTACCGATTTAATCAAATTATACGCACGTAATAGTAAAACGCAATGTTTCTATAAAGAGAAATTGCCGGTTACTTCTCAAATCCTTCATTTATTAAACAGAAGTGAATATTATTAAACAGAAGAGGTGACGCATCTTTTAAATAGCGGGTGAACTAAAAAGTGTGCATGAGCATATAAAACCTTCATGAACTCCTCACGAATGCAGTTGCATCTACCAGTTATACGATCAGGACTCTGTAACTTCATGCAGGTAACAAAAGTGTCCACTCTACCTAACACCGTGTGCAGTTAAACAACGTTTCTGTTTTTCATGACGAATGTCCTTATTTTACAATCTCAACGGTAAATTAATTTTAAATTTAATTGCATATACGACCTCAAGATGTTCCTAGTATCCATCTTTTTAACTATTACAAGAAAGGACCTGGTTAATTTTAATACTTTCCTTTTCACAGTTGACGTAAAATTATTTTCTAGGGAACATAAATTAGAACATGGTAACAATAATTTCTAGAAATTTAAAATCCACATCATACAATATAAATTGTGTTAATAAATTTAATGTGCACTGTATCACCGCTAGTCACAGATTTTTTGTGAAAATAATTCTGCACCGCTCTGATTCGTGGTTATTGGCAGCATGTCTTTGAGTAGAGGCATAGCTCACTTGCTGCGCCAATAAGAATAAGGTTACTGCGACACCACAGGTCGCTGATTTTCGGTGGAACCACAGGACGCGGGAAGTAAAAAACATCCAATCACTGTCTGTCTGGAAAACTACTGTTTTATGTTTCGTCTCATCGTTGTGTCGTTTGTTTTTTCTGTTTGTGTCTTACATCTATTGTGTTTTGTTTCGTCTCATCGTTGTGTCGTATGTTGTTTTCCTGTTCGTGTCTGATACCTACTGTGGTTTTGTTTCGTCTCACCGTTGTGTCGTATGTTGTTTTCCTGTTCGTGTCTGATACCTACTGTGTTTTATGTTTCGTCTCATCGTTGTGTCGTTTGTTTTTTCTGTTTGTGTCTTACATCTATTGTGTTTTGTTTCGTCTCATCGTTGTGTCGTATGTTGTTTTCCTGTTCGTGTCTGATACCTACTGTGGTTTTGTTTCGTCTCACCGTTGTGTCGTTTGTTGTTTTCCTGTTCGTGTCTGATACCTACTGTGTTTTTGTTTCGTCTCACCGTTGTGTCGTTTGTTGTTTTCCTGTTCGTGTCTGATACCTACTGTGTTTTTGTTTCGTCTCACCGTTGTGTCGCATGTTAACTTGGGTTTCTATTTTTTATTTTATTATTTTCATTTTAGTAACTGTTTGTTCCTTGTTTTATTTCACCCGATTCCAAATTTTTTTTGGAATTTTATGTTGTGTATGTATCCTGTTGACTAAAGCATACTTTGCTTATTTATGTTTTTCTATTATTTTTAGTTTTGTTTGACAGTCATATATTTCGCAATGGAGTATGCCCAAGAAACTAAACCCAGTCATCCAATCACTGACCATAATGCAGAGCTGCAAGTGTGTATGTAGGCAGTAGGCATAATGTACTGCAACAAGTTAGGTCAAACATATTTTCACCAAAAATCAGTGGCGCTATCCATATTACTAGTATCCATCTCCTTAATTATCATAAGAACGAATCTCGCCAATTTAAAAACATTCCTTTCTGCAGTTACCTTTAAAATATGTTCTAGGGAGCTTAAATTAATATCAAAACATTTGAAATACATATCATGAAATCCAAAATGTGTTCCTAAATAAAATACGCACTGAATCAATACTTTCAAAATAAAATAAATAGCATGCACATTTAGAGAGCACAATACATAGTTCAGCGCTACAAACATCAGTTTGAAACTGTATGTTTCTCAAAACCAATTTGCAAAAAATAATAATAAAATATCCTAGCCAATAGTATATGCCTGACAAAATTCTGAGCAGAACTTTTTCTCAAGTAACTCATTTTAGAAGAACAATTTCAGACGCCGAATCTCGTACATTTACTTTAGCGACAGTGCATGTGTGCACGTAAGGCACTGAAAGAATCTGGGACAGAATTATTTCCATGTAAAACTTCATGGCCCTAGTTTGACGGAAAAATGTCCTTATTTTAAAAGTATTTATATTCGTACGCGATATGGTTTGTTTTGTAGACATACATTGTGATTATTTTTTACTGTAATAAACATTTGTTTAGCTTTCTTAGTTTTCATATAATGGCATTTCAAAGACCAAATTTGCATAAAACGGTTTTATGCTTTACAGTAAAACCGAATGATTTACAGAACTGAAAATATTCATACTGAATAACGAAGTTGTAAGCTACAAGATCTCCTATACAAAAAATAAAAATTAAATATTTATGAAGGTTTAAAATATTCTTGCATTTTTTAAAATTTAAATTTCAATTTAAAAAAAAATTAACACTTTTTTTTTACGGGAAAATTTGTAGCCTGCAACTTCGTTATTCGGTGTGAATTTATTTCAGCTCGGTAAGTCTCTCTGTTTCCCTGTAAAGAACAAAACAGTTTTATGCAAATTTGGACTATATAATGCCATTATATAAAAACTAGGAAAGCTAAAAATTTTGATTGCAGTAAAATATAATCACAACGTATGTCTACAAAACAAACCTTATCTCGTACAAATACAAAAAGTTTTAAAGCAATAAAAATTTACCGTCAAGCGCCCCCTTACGGAACAAAATACAAAAAAAACGCAAGATGGAGACGCATTGTCCCTCTTAAACTAGCATAGTCATGTAGAAACCCTGGTCACGTGACTTCCCTGGAGATACAGACGCCGCGACATGACCGGCAAGGATGAATACGCGGGCGGACAAGTACGCGGAACGTTCAGCCCCAATCAGCACGGCGCGCGCGATCCAATTACGACCGGCACCTGTGGGCGGATAATGGCGGCCGCGCGGGGAGGGAGGATATATACCGCGCTAATGGAGTGGGCACAGATCTCAGGCACGACTGGATCCTCTCTCTGGTCCCAGCGAAGGTTCATTCTACTACACGTTACAAAGAAAAAGTGTCGTCTTATGCGAGAGTTTGGCACATGGAAAAATTATGCCGCTAGTTTCGCCGCTGTCGCTAACGGATGCAATAGCATATATAAAACCGTAGTAAAATTAAATTTAACTAGGCTTGGGAAAGACAGAAGCTACATAATTAATTTTTAAAATGAAAACAAACTAATTTCACATTTTAAAATTCATGAAAGGCCTGTGATTTACACCTCTTACCGACAGCAGCGCTCAAGCGGCCGAAATTGCCCCTGTGCCAAACTTTTAAGGGCGAGGTCTACCACAATTTTCATCACCATTATTTTATTTTTTATTTGTACCAGATATTTTTTTTCTCATTTTAGACACAACGTGTGACTAAACTTGATTCTTATGAAATGTTGTTATCTCTCATAGTTTTCGCGTAATGGCTTGTTAAAGTCATATTTTGCATATTTCCGTTTTAACGACTACACTAAAACCAACTGATATAACAAACTCAAAAAAAAAATCACAGTGGATAAAGACATTGCAGGCTACAATGACATGCTTATAAAATTAAAGAATAAAAATTATTTCTATTAAAAAAAATATTGAATTTTGAAATTTTTATTTTCAGTTTCAGTATTTTTTTAAAATTCAAATAATGGTTATTCTTTAATTTTATGAGCATGTCATTGTAGCCTGCAATGTCTTTATCCACTGTGATTTTTTTGAGTTTGTTATATCAGTTGGTAGATATTTTCAGCAGGATTAACCTTACCCCAGCCTACACGAGAATTACATTCAATACGTGCATTCATGGGCGCACCCAAGATTTTGAATTCAGGAGGGCACAAGATGTAATATGTAACAAATTCTGCAAACTACAGGTGGGTGGATCTCGACAAAGTTCTTATGCATTACGTATATCTGTTCAGAAACATGTGAACACAGTTTTCTTGCAATAACTTCTCTCCACTAGTAGACACATAAAATGACATACAACATTAAGAAATTCACCCGTCTTTCTTTGGCGGGTGGGGAGTCACGTGTCCAAAGTGTAACCTCCCTGGGTGCGCCCATGCGCGCCTTCGTCAGTCAAGACCAGCAGCGTAGCGTGGCCGAGTTTCAAGGGAAGCGGTATTGGCGAAGGTGTGCCAATTTCACATAAGTATTTGGCGAAAAGATAAAAGCCACAAGTCTTTGCTCACGTTAATCCCCCCTCCCTCACCCTCCCCCTCGCCCGTGACGTTATTAACTCCGGGCCTTCGTACTCCCGCGTACCCGAGATATTGGACCCACATTTTCGGTGAAAAGTTGTCTGCAATGATTTGTTTCAGTACCTTGTGTACAGTACATTCTGAAGCACTGACGTAACCAGGATTTGTATAAACGGGGGTGGGTGTTTTAACCTCAGAAGAATATAATGAACACCAACCTCCACCCCCCTTTTTTTAAAGCGGACGGTTCGGTGGTCTTCCCCTGGGAAAATTTGGGTTTCAAGGTGCAAAACAGTGCTATTTTATAGAATATTCAATAGTAAATATTCTAATGGTAAAAAAAAAAATCAATGTTTTAATAATTTTCTACAAAACTAGTCACGAGGGATAAGGGGGTTTTAACCCCTGTAACACTCTCCCCTTACCTATGCCAATGATCTGGAGTCCCGCTGCATGGCCAGTGATAGGCTGTTTTTAACTGCTACGTGTGTCTTCCTGCAGATCACACAGACTTGTGGTATCGCAGTAACCTTATTGTGATTCGTACGGCCAAGTGAGAAACCACAAAGACACGCTGCCAATAACAACGAAGCATAACTGCAGAAGTGTACTAAGTGCATTGAAACAAGTTGATGCAGAACTATTGTCGGGAAAAACAGGGGTCCCTTACTACAGCACAGCAGGCCTTGTATCATTCGTTTAGAAAGTATTTCAGGCGTGCCACACAAACTATTGGAAACAGCAAAAGTCAGATGAGCATACAGTACCTTGCAGTTCAGTCCGAAGTCGGATAATAACGCGAAATTCCCAGGTACAGACAGTTCAATATAAACTGAGCAATCACCAAAAATTATAGAAAATAAGAAAAAAAAATAGTTTATTGTTGTTAAATATGTTAAGTTTTGGGAGAAGTGAAACGTTTACACTGGCTTTTAGTCACATGAATGTTTTCTCTCATTAGAAATAGTCACATTGGCTTCTAAACGGCCAACAGAAAAAATTAAGCAGTGCTCACTTTATTGTGAACAGTCTATACGTGTGTATTAGTATAGATGGTGATTTGTCGCGGAAAAAACTTAACAGCTTGCTATGTTTCAAAGTAAGTTCAACATGTTTGAAGATTTGCTTACGGAACTGTCTGTCGCCCGTACGTGAAATTGCTACCGTGTTTGACAGGGCCAATTATAACTCTGCAAGTGTAATATTTGACACCAGGATTGGTCTGTAGCCAGCCATTTCGTGTAGGTCAACTAGGCCTATCAACCAATACAGCGTTTTCGAGGCTATGATCACGCACAAGAAACTTTTGAAGCACGTGACACCAACATGCCTGCATGAATCAGAAAGTAAAGAGGTCATGCGACTGGAGAATTCGTTACTCATCCCTTGCACGCTAGTGGATAGAAAGTATGCAGGCTACAATCTACCATTTGTAACACGCCCATATGGACACGACCACATAGTCATCAATGTCAACCAATTATAATAAACCAATATGTATTAATAACTATGTCTTGCGACCACTCGGTCTCATCACCATTATAACAGGGTTAAATTGAAATAGTTTTCATTAAGGTACCATTGCTGTACAAAGTTTTATACAGAAAAATAGGAAATTGTACATATTGTGTTGTTGTAAAAACGAGAAAGAAGGGCAGGTATAGAGAGTGTCTGAGGTCTCGCACCTACCCACGCTCAAGCCATCCCCCTAGCTTCTGAACAGGAGGGGAGGGATCCAGCCAATAGTTTGGTAAGTTGTCACTTTATTGTAGATATTTAGAAATTATAAAATCATAAATATTAACAAGTAAAGGAACCATTTTATATAATTGGTTGTAGGTAGCAAAGAGAAATTAAGGAATTATTTAATAATGTCCTCGAGATGCGGGGCCATCGGTTGAAAGTTGACTTCTGACTGGCCCAAAACGAACCGGAGCTTGAGGGCCAAGTGACGTTTTTTTTTTGGCGCGAATGAGAAGCTAAGCGAGCCGCGGGAACGGTTTAGAGGCAATCGTCGGCAAGCCATGAAAGACGACGCACCGGATGCTGTCACCGGACGTCGGAGTTACGCGTCGAGACGCCTTAGAGTGAGGGACATTCGTCGACGAGCCGCGGCAGACGTTGGCGAGCCACGAAAGACGGCGCACCAGGTTGTTGTCGGCGGGCGTCGAACTGGGCGTCGGGACGCCGTAGTGGAGATAGACACCGTCGAGCCGCGAGTTGAGAACAAGATTTCGTCGAGTCGCCGAATTTGTGGGCCGAGGCGCCATCATCATCGTCGTTGTTTTGGGGCGTCGGGACGCCATTAAGATATCGTCAAGTCAGGAAGTAAGTCGGGCCGAGACACCTACGATTGGTAATTATAGAGACATTGTAAGACGAGGCAGTTGCTATTCTAAGTAGCCGTCGGGGTCTCCGTGCACGTGACTTTTATCTTTATGCGCCGCACCGACAATCCTGCGATAGTAACGGTCTGCCCCGAGAGGACAGCAACGACGTGCTACCCGGGAAGAAGACTTGTAAACTTTTCCATTACAGTATCATAGTGCCCAGAACTTTAACCCATCAATCTATAGTCGATGAAGCATCCACAGAAATATAAATAAGTTCAAAAATAACGCAGCGCCCGTCGTGCAGTCTAGTGGTGTAACAGTTGTGTACAGTCATTGATCTGCGCCACTTCCTTTGGAACACATCTACGCTTCGCAACTGGCCAAGTCATGTTTGTGACCAGAAATTTCCGAGAAAACATTTTGAGCCAGCTTGTTTCAGCGTCTTGCGTTTACATCTGCAGCGCTGCTTACATGTTGAGTGAGTAATTTTGATCAACGCTTAACGTTCTTATCTAGGTAGGCTGCATTGGTGTACCTATGTGAGGCACAAAACCGATGGAGTGTTAAGAGCGACGTCGGCCGGCGTATGTAATGCGTTATCGCCTCTACACGCAAACCCTGAAACTGGCGTACAGAGCTTTACTATTATTCAATTTTCTATGGGACTTTAAGCGGTGACCGGATTATTTGCGATACTTGTATTTCAAATCCTAGTGCCTATTTCTATTGTTGTGTTATCCAAATCCGGTTGGAATTTTTCTAGATACGGCGGTTTAAAAAAGCTGTTTTCAGCAATTTTGAGCGTCTTCAAAATCGTGTTTCCAATCGGCGATCCTAGTTTTTAAGTTGATAGAAACAATGTTTGAAATGTGTTTTCTTTTCATAGATGTACAAACTTAATGCGCGTTGAGATGTTACTTCCAAATATGATTACTTGTAACTCGCTGTAATGCGTTTCAAGCGCAGGTAGATAGGAACCTTAACATCGAGGTCTTCAGCGCGGGGGTCAATTAAATATCGCCACCTGATATTTGCACCGACGCAGCGCAACGCAAGTTAAACGCTTCTTCTATGGCATTACGTGAGTATATAATTCCAATGCAGCGCAAGGAGACTCAACGCAGGTGCAAATTTTGCGTTGCACCCATAAAAGGTGATATTTAATCGGCCCCCAGGTGAGGGGTGACAGGAGGTGAGTGTGGAGCAGCGCCGGAATAAGGCTAGCTTAGTTTAGTTTAAAGGTTAAAAACCCTGTACTCTAATTCAAAGGTAGTGTTAGGTTAGGAAACTACAAAGCAGATGGTGCTGCTCCGCGGCTGGCGCCTGCGCAGTACGGTGCGCGCGCAGTTCAAACCAGCCAATAAGAGACACGGGACAACAGTGCACACAGACTCACGTCTCATGTGACTGGTAACTCGTCTCGCTCGGAGGGCCGGAAGTGCAGACGGCGCGGCTGGGCATGATCGCCGGGGCAGCGGGCGGCGTAGTCCACGTGACGTCGGCGATGCTGTATAAATAGCCCGGGTGCCACGCCCCGCCGCGCCTGCCCAAGCCGCACACATGACCCAAACCACCGCACTGGAGGAAGTTCCACCACCGACGAGTCTTGACGCCGAAGTCGCACAAACACAACGAGCGCGACACCTCAGTTAAGGTTACTTCTACTACAGGTTATCAAGATCTATGTTCAAAGTTTGACACATGGAATAATTCTGCCGCTTTTGTGCCGGTATTCGTAAGATGCGTAAACTGACCCATCACAGAGCTTTCGAGAATTTTTAATCACATGAAGTTGATAATTTAAAAGCAACATTGGGTTGTTTTTCACTTAAAAATTAAATGACCTCTCTCTTTTTCGAACCTAGTTAAATTTAATGTTACTATTGCCTCGTATTTTATTAGACCCGTACGCGATTGCAGCACGACTAGCGGCGAAACATTTCCCAGCGCCAAACTTTCCCACAAGAAAACACGCTTTCTTTCTCACCTTTAGAAAAATCAACCCTAGCCGCAGATTACACATCTTTCCGCGAAAATCAGGGGTCTCTAAGCATAGGAAGAAAACCTAAAGAAGCGACATTTTCTTTTTGTTTAAAATCGTCTTCTCCATGTTGGCAGACTTTTTCAAGGAATTAAATACTATAGTTTTAGCTGATTATGTAATTAACGAAATTCTGGTTGACATTTTAGTCGAAACGGTAACATTTATTCCTTCGAAAAAATTACCTATCACGACAGAAACCATTTTACACAAAACTGCCATACAGATTTTTGATATCTGCTCTCGTTTAAGATTTAAAAAATAGTAGAGACTGAAGAGTATTACCTTAAAAACCAAGAATTTGTGCATCAGGGGTGTAGGGAAATCTGAAAGCAACAGGCATAAACGAATGCCGCGAGTAATTTATAGGCCCAGCCTTGAGATATCGGGGTCCAAGTCTACTCTTCCCCTTCCACCGCGCTGACAAGTGTCCTTGCGTACCCTTACGAGCGCTAGACTTCAGGCGTCCCATAGCAGCTCCGCATCGATTATCGAATCCAAGGCGGGAAAGAATACGCAGAGGCAGGGAGGAAGAGGGGTGTGAAGAGGAGGGGGAGAGAAAGAGGACGAAGGTTAGCGTGGAGACTTTGCTCGCAACCTCCCAGTCGACACACATCGATTTTTCTTCTCTCGCGGGAGATGGGCACAGAGGGTGCCAACTAGTGATAAGGGAGAAGGGCGGTAAAGGGGTTGGAAAAGGAGAGATAAAGGCTCTCGTGATGTTTACCCCCACCCCTTACCACCCTACACAATTTTCATTAATTCCGTATCGAGCAAGACGCGCAAATTCTAGTCATTGTCCAACGACTGACTCGGCCACAAATATTTCCATTTGACACTACAACCATATCGCAAACATATTTGTATACTCTCTTTCTGATAACTTATGCGTATTTTCACAGTTCTCTGGCTGCTCTCTGTTTACGTTTTACGATGTCAATCAGACTGCTGGAATAAACTAACTCACATCAAACATGTCTAATGTACAGAGACCTGGGAAATTTCATTGGTTCAACGACCAGCTGCCTGGACTCCACAGTCCTGTGTACATACACTCTGTCTTCAGCTACTAGTTCATTGGCTGTATTGACTGTTTACTAGGCCTCGATGTACCAATCTACATTACCATATCTTACGTTCTTCTTTGGTTATTAGTGTGTCCCAATCTGCCTGGACCAACGATAACTCTGGTACGTCGCTAGTGAATATTTGTGATTCGTCTTTAAACAACTACATACCATCATCCAATCATACACGGCGCAGGCTGTTACACTGTTTTGCAAAATATGGTACACGAAACATTCGTACGATTTTATCTCTACCTATAATGTCTAACAAAACACTGTAGCATGCTGAGAAATCTTATAGGGTAAAGTAACTATACCTATACCGTAATTAGAAACATCATTTTCGGGCCCCTCAAAATGGCCAAAAATGGCTTTTCCAGACTGCCGTATCTAGGAAAATAACAATCGGATTCGAAAAACACAACTACAGAAACAAGCGTTCGACTTTGAACTATGCTGCCAACAAATAAAATAATGTGGTCACCGCTTAAAGTGAAGCACTACACGCCAGCTGAGTAGCTTGCGCGGAGAGGCGATAATGTATTACATACGCCGGTCAACGGCAACCTAACCGCTTCTGCCTCACACACTTAAACGCAACATATCTAGGGAGGTACGCCTACCTGCGCATTCGAGGTTCAAAAGCAACGGAGTAGTAAGGCCATTGAATGGTAAGGCCTACCTTGAAGCGCGCATCAAATGCCGCATCGTCACAACGAGCCAAGCGCTGAACTAGCGTGCAAGGTTCCCACCGAACGATTTTTTACTATGGGACATTAAGCGGTGACCATGTAATTGTATTGGTGGAAAGTCTGTAGCAAAGTTCATTGCATGTCTCAATCTGAGTTCCACATGCATCTGGTTATTACATGTTAAAGAAAGGCAGTCTGAAAAGGCCGTTTATAGCTATGTTGGCGAGCTTAGGAACCGTGTTTGTGTTTTATCAATTGACCTTCCGACCATGTCCGAAGTGTGTTTTCTTTTCGTATGTTGGCACTATCGGCGCGTGGCGTACTTTCGTAAAGAAAACCTGTTTAAGAACACACTGCAACGCATTTGAAGCGTGAGGCTGGCGGCCCCCTAGTTTCTACTTTCTAGCAATATTAATTTATTACGTCTAAACGAGAGTAGATATCAGTAATCTGTCTGGAAGTTTTGTTTAAAATCGTCTTCTCCCTGTTGACTGATTTTTTCAAGGCAGTAAATACTATGGTTTTAGATGGAAAAGGTCACTTCTACGACCTTGACTCCTCCTCTAAAAATGTTCTGTTAACTGCCGAGGTCGTAGAACTCCTCTACACTTCTTACCCTCTACAAAACAATACGCACCGCCTGTTGGCATCCATTTACCCTGTCCGTAAACCATATGCAGCGTCTATTGGTGCTTGTGTATCGTTCCTCCCATTGGCTACCCCGAGACGTGAAGAGTTCGTACACCATACACAAAGCCGAAACCATATTGGCCATAAGTAGAGGTACGTCAATTTCACGGATTCATCTGGCAGTAGCCTAGATTGCTCAGTCCTGTACACGCTCTGGATACAGTCGATTATTCATTGGCTTACAACATTACAAGCAATATGAATCATTTCCTTATTTACTACTGGCTTGCAGTAGTCAAGTGCGTTTCGTGACAGCCGCCAGCTAATTACACACGTGATTACGAAGTATATATTTTTGGCGTTCAACCTGACCTGGAATGTATTTGCGAAATTGACGTACCTCTAGCCATATCATCCAACATTCGTCACCGCTCCGCATAACCCCCAGCGTAGTGGGGAGAGGAAAATAAGTTCTGCCAACTGACGAGGTTGTAGAACTGACATAGCCCCGTTTAGCTAATTATGTAACTAATGAAATTCGGGTTACTGACTTTTTAGTCGAAACTATATAATTTCTTGATTTGAAAAAAAAATAGCTATCACGGAAAAAACTATTTTAAACAAAACTGCCAAACAGATTTTTGATATCTGCTCTCGTTTATAGAAAAAACAGTAGAAACTTAAGAGGGTGTGATACATAATTCAACGCTAAAAGCATTAATATATAGGTGTGTGTAGTTTCGGCAATACGTTACTAATGTACAGATCACAATTAAAATATTTAACATATTTCTGTTACTGAAGTTCGAAGTCCTTTACGGGGCCGCGGTGGCCGAATGGCCAGACCATTCGCCTCCCACCAACGCGATCCGGGGTTCGATTCCTGGCGGGGTCGGTCCCCGGAATTTCGCATGTGGGAATCGTGCCGGGCGATGCCGCTTGTCGGCGGGTGTACTTGGGGATCTCCCGTTTTCGCCCGCTCTTTCATTCCGGTGCTGCTCCATACTAACATCACGCCACCCTTCACCGACGCTGACCAAAATCTCCCTCTCGCTCACTCGAAGTCCTTAGTATCGCGAAGTAGGGTAGGTTTACTCTACACTGAGAGAAAGAATTGTTTCATTGTACTAAATATATTTGTTTGGGTGATGTTTGCTTCAGTTAAACAATATTTTGTTGGTAAGACCAAGCTTGGAGTCCTCCAAACAAATTTAATTATTTCCCTCGACCAAATTATTCATTTAAACGTAATTTGTTTGTGTCAAACGTATATTTGGTTGCTACAGGACGTCGAATAAATATTTTGTGTAAACAAACAACTCGTTACAACTTGTCAACAAAATAATATTGTTAGTTATAAGTGAAGTGCTTTGAACCAACAATTTTTTTCGATGGACTAAATGATTTTGTTGGCGAAACTAAATACATTTGGTTGACTTGCGGAAGATGGCAGGCTGGCGTACGTAAGCGATAAGATGGCGAACACTGTATACCTCAACATTCTAAATATAAGTTTGTGCCACAAGTAGTACGTCTAAACTGTTAATCAGCATAATTCTAGTATCTTAATTTTAGCTATAA